>NDGM010988359.1:0-13590 GCA_002564305.1 Octomys mimax | reverse complement strand
TGACAGTTGTAAAAGATTCTCTCCAGTTAGATTTCTACAGGTTTCTTATTGTTTTGAGGGACTGGTTAGATAATTGGGAGATACTTTTTTTTTTAAGTAGCTCAGCGCATCAACTAAAAAAACAAAGGCATATAGTAAGAACTTCTCCTTGGTACTAAAAGCTAGGAAGGAAGTCCACACTGCCTGTATGTATAAGCCATTGTTTTCTAGGCAAGATGTAACAATAAATTCATTTCTCTGAAATATCATATCAGTGAAAAAAAATGAAATCTATCCTACTTCCTGGGAAAAAAAACAGTAATACTAAGCAATCCATAAAAAGATACTGAGTATCACCTTTAAAAGTTGTAGAGTTATGGTTCTTATGCTCTTGAATATACAACTCTCTAGTAATCTTCCTAATCTCAAACACATTTCAGTGTTTTTATTGGGGAAAAAAAGTTGTGTTGAAAAGTGTGTTTTGCTCTTCTAGTTTAATTTGTTTTGTTTGAGGGGGTACCAGGAATTGAACTCAGGACCTCCCACTTGCCAGGCAGGCACTGTGCTGCTGAGTTATATCCCCAGCCCCTCCTCTAGTTTTAAAATGATGAAAAGGCAATCCAGAAATCGAAAAGCCTTCCACCACTTTCCATTATTATAAGGTGAATTAAGGATGTCTCAGCAATTGTGCTACCTACAACAACTTCACTATACAATGCAGGAGCTCAACGGCATCGTAAGGCAGGAAAATAAAGGCTTCCACCCTCTTCCCCTTTTCCAAGAGCACTACTACATGAGCAGCAGAGGGCCACTCTCTGTGATGAGGATGCATACTCAGCAGGCGGCACAGATGGGGCACTTACAGTGGGGTGGCAGAGCAAGCCTCAGGCCCGAACGCTCCGCAGGTCAAACAGCTATCCCGAAGAAGGACACAGACTGCCTCTCCAGCCGCAGGAGCTGCATGAGCCCTCTGCTGGAACACTGCTTCGTAAATATAATGACAGAAAGCAACTGACTCCCAAAGACCACGTGGGCCACATGAACTTCGTGTCCCAGCACAGAGGTCTACACTGGGCTAGCTTAGCGGCCTGCCACAGGCAGGTATTTCCACACTCTCTGAGAGGCACCATATTTGAATCACCCAGAATCACTGAAAATAATAATTCCTTTCATTGACAGTATCAGTACAGCAGCTTATTCTACAGAAAACCATATTTTATACTATTTCCCTGATTCCTCCCAACCACTTCTTCATTTTCCAGATAGAACACTAAGTTAGAGATCAGCGCGCTTTCTCCCTGGCCCCATGGACAGTGGCGCAGTGGGTCAGGATCTGAACCCTCAACACAGTATCTAAGTTCAGAATTTAAGCACTTTAGTGGTGCACTGGGTCCCCCAATAACTAGTAATAGTCTGTAATAAATGCACCCCTCTGCTTTGGGAACTTTTGTTGATTATAACAAGCATGCATAGCAATCCATCTGCTTAACACAATGGGCACTGTATTCTTAACTGCATCCTTGCCCACTGAAGAGCTGACGTATCAAGTCCATAATTACATATATTTATATGCCCTGTCTCTTCACCTTGGAATATCGAATACTGATACCTGGCTGTGCAACAGGCATTTAAAAGCTGTTTTGTTGTGGCCCACAAGGGTGCTCTACTGCAATACATGGCAGGCAAAGGCAAGAAAAAAGATTCCCCAGCAGCCAGCTGGTGCTCTGGGAAACGCCTTGAGGCCCTCGGAAATCAGCTGGAGTAGTGGGGAGGAGTGAGAATTGGGACTGTGTTGCCGTTTCTGCTTCTGCCAGTGATGTGCATGTGCAACTGAATGAAATGTAATAATCCCCTTGGTAATGACACACAGAGTCATCGGTGACAAAACTTTTCCAGGGCCAGACCCAAGCAGACACTGCAGTTAATTCAGTGTTATTATCCAGTGCTAGGAGGAAAGAAGCTTCCGGAAGATCAGGCTGGTGAACATGAGGCAGGGAGGCAGGCAATAAAGGGTCTGGCTTGCTAGCTTAAGGTGGAGCCTGCCACAGAGAAGGCCCAGAGTCCCGGTGGCTTTGCCTGTGGATATTTTCTTTTCATGCTCACATACAGTACGGTGGGCAGAAGACGGGAGGAACAGTGGCTCTGCTCCATAAAGTGATTCACAGGCCTCTGCAGTGCTTGGTTATTGGCTCTTAGGATCCCGCTGGCAGAAAGGGAGAAGAGGATAGCAAAGCGGACATGTTGACAAGGGATGTACCTCATTTCTGTGTTCATTTCACTGGCGGGAAGTATGACCTGGTTGGACCTACACACAAGACATACTGGCTAATGGAGTCCAGCTGTTATGTCCTCTAAGACAGGAAGCCAGCAAGCGAGGAGCAGGCTGGGCTCCCGGCCAGAGCTGGGACCACCAACAGCGAAGGACTCTCAAAACCAGCAGATGCCCATGCGCCATGCCACGAACCTACCAGCAGCAGCAGCAGCATGACTCTTCAGTGTCACATGCAAGAGACTTCATAGAAGACACGGAATGATCACATAGTATTCCAGGTGAGCATGTCCGCGCCTACCGCTGTACGAAACTGTAAGAATCACCTTCGTGCATGCATTCAACATTATTTACTGAGCTTCTAGTCTATGTGCCAGTTACCCCGCTAGGCTTGGAGAACGTGACCATATACAAGATACATCTTGTGACCCATTGCTGGATGGGGCAGGATTCACCTGAGGGAGGAACAGGAGGACGGTTCCTGACCCACCCGGCCCCAGCACAGGGTGAGTCACCGTGACCCCAACCTCAGCAAGAGGAAGAAAGTACTTCTGGGTAAAAACGAACTCTGCACAGGGTCGGAGAAAGTGTCTAAATCCATATATGAGCAGAAGGAGAAAAAGGAAGTAAAACAGCCACCCTCTTCTGAGTTGTAGTTTGCGAGTTTATAAAAAAAATGAGTTCCTTAAAAATAAAGTCTGTCCCCAAGGTAGCAGTGCTTGGGGCCCTTGGGGGTTACACGCACTGACACGGTGCCTCAGGTGTGTTTGAAAGCAGGTTCTAGAGATCTCAGGCGAAACTCTGCACGTTTAATGTCAAGACTTGGCAGCGCTTTCCACTACACGCTCAGTGCTTCCCCCAGGAAGCCACACGCAGCAACTGCTTTTGTGTCAAAGCCAGCACACATGTCACTCCGCCAGAGCCAGCGTTCAGAACAGTGGGCACTGGTGAGTCACACTCCTGGCGCTGGCAGCCTGCGGAGGGCCCTCGTGCATGCCTACAGCTTAGCCTCGGAGAGGGGATCTGCAAGGGCATCCCTGGTGCCGAGTTTGATTTATTCACACTCTATTTCATGGTTTTGGTACTGTATATTATCTGACATCTGCTGGATGCTATGTGCCACACTGTGTGCTAAACAGCTTCCATAGATTGGTTTATAATATCCGTATCTTCCACAGATTACAGCGTAAGGCTTCCAAGGCCACGCAGCCTCTCCAAAGATAGGGATTGGGAAAGGGAGCGGGAATTACCACTCCGAGTCTAACTCAAGCCCCCATCTTTCTAGCTCCAGATGACTACATACTTGGGAAGCTGCCTCGCCTTACAGAGTGAAGGGGCAGAGGAGGTAGGTACATGGTGAAACTCATCGCACCACCACCACCATCTAGCGATGCACTTAGGCACTAGATGTGCCACGGATGGCAGGCAGTCTTCCCAGCAAGAACTATCAGAGTGAAGGTTCAGCCGTTAAATTTAATTTTCAAATTTCCTTCAGATATTTATAGATTTTTTGAGCTAGACCTTCATGTAGTATTCAAGAGATTTAAAATACCTGAAGCATGAGATTATACTATCAAACAAGCATTTGTAGTGTATTTCCCTATATGCATAATTCTTCGTAGAATTAAAAAAGTGTAAAGTCTTTGTATTCAAGAATTTAAACTAAGGAGCCATAACAACATTTATAAAATAACGTGAGTGCACCTAAATGCTGCCATGTGTGATGCAGTCCATACTTTGAGGAGGATCCAGGAAAACGAGAGCTGAGTGCAAGATTCAATCACCGGCAAAGGATTCTTGGAAGGGAAGACATTTCAAATGATTAATAAATGGATAACATAATTCATATTTTGAAGAAAATATTTTACAAGAACTCTTGTGTATAAACCATGGGGTGACAGCAAATAAGATTATTCTATTACAGTTCATAAGGCTCACTGTTAACAGTGACACGAATGACTTTTCTGTCATGACTGTGTTTTGAGACAGGGTCTTGCTGTCTCATCCAGGCTGGCCTTGCAGTTGCCGTGATCCTGCTGCCTCCATCTGCTAGCTAGAACTATAGGCTTGAGTGCTACCACACCTAGAGATCATAAATGACAATCTATGTCACTTTACCAGTTGATTCCTAGTGAATATCTGCCTGTCTCAGGTGTTCATATAGCAAACTGTTTGTTTTTGAAGGGTTAAGTCAGTCAGAAAATTTCCAACATGGATGATGACCAATTGGAGCCATGCTTAGAATGTCCACTGTAGAAAAGGGGTAGCACCACAAGCCTCTTGTAATTTCTGTTCTTGAAGAACCTCAGAGGAAGGGAAACACAGTTCTTAGTCGTCTGAGTAGGCATGCTATCTACGGCCAACAGAGGAAAGCCTCACAAATGTCAGCCCAGGCCTCCTACTGCTGACATGAAAAAGCAATCTTTCATCAAAATCTTAACCCAGCTCCTACTGATAGAGCAGTTTACAGAGAGGGGCTGACCCAGCCCTCAGCTTGACCTACTAACTCCAGTAACCTAAAAGGACTACTTGGGTAGAAGCCCGTGGGCTGCCTTTACAGTTTAGAACAAAAAAAGTCATCTTGATGACATTCATCTCTGAGTTTTATGAGTTTTGCTATAAACAGTACCCACCTAGTAAACGAGCACAACAGATTCAAGCCTGATTTTTCATCAAATTTTATGTTGTGGATCACAACCACGCGTGCTGAAGTGCTTCTTATACAAAAGTAAAGGTAAATTTTCATGAGTAAAAGTAAATTTTCATGAGTTTTAAGATAGATCTTAAGAAATAAATATAAACTCATCACACCACCACCACCATCTAGGGATGCACTTTGGCACTTAGGTCCACAGTCTCTTTTTAAAAATAAATTGTAGGCTCCCTGTGGGCAGGAAGGGCTTAGGCTTATGATTTTGCTGGCAACTGGTGACTAACAGGTACAGGGTAAATGGTAGCTGAGCTGCCGCACAGGCAAGACAACAGGAGCACAGGAGCCACTGACAGCGAGGCCAAGCAGGAGAAACAGGATCACAACCCCATGTCCCTCATCCTACCTTACTCCCCAGGGAGATGCAGCACAAGTCCTCTCCCAGGAACCTAGCGAGGAGGTGACCCAAGGAGACAGGCGCTGAGAGGGTGACCATGAACTCCAAGAAATGAAGGAAAACAAGGGATTCTCCCCTGCTAGGCAACCCCCGAGGTGGAAAGCTGGGTAGCCTGTGACAGGGACCACGGCGCTACCCTGTCTCCCACCTCCAGCTGCCAGCCCGCAAGGTGGCAGCAGCTGCAGGATGTTTGCGGGATGAGGCAAGCAGTGAAAGGTGGAGACAGAACTCCCTTCCATTCTCTGAACAAGACTCTCAAGTGACAGGCAAGTGCTGAGTGCTCGTGTCCAAGCTGTCCTGGATGGCAGCGAACAGTGCACTCCCAACCTGCCCTTTCAGGGTGCTGCTAATACTCAGCCAACAGGTCTAGTTGGGGAATTAAGGGGCTTCTCCCTCGGGAGTTGCTTATCCTGAAATTCAAGCCTTCAGTGTTTTGTTATAAATATTTCCTGTCCTTTTGTATCCGAAGTAGAGTCTCCTTCCAGCTCAGGGACTTTGAAGTTACTTGGACAAGCCCTGTCAAAACCAGCAGAATCAAGGCTGCCAAAACAAACCTTTTTAGTCAGAAATGAATTCCTGTGACCCCGGATTTATTCCACACAGATGCCCCACTACTTCCTGTGGTATGGGCCCAGATCCCACAAATTCAGCACTCCCTTGTGCCACGGAAGGAAATACCTCCTCCAGCTTTGGGAACAGCAGGCTCTGCATGCTGCTCACAGCCCTCTGCTGGACCTGTCCTTACAGGTGCCAGGGTCACCTGCTTTACAGCAGGACCCAGGTTCCTACTGGCATGGGGGAGAGCACGAGACGCAGGAGCAGGGGCCACAGCACAAGTCCTGCCTGGGTTCAGAACACGGTCACCGCCCAAATCCTGAGCCAACAAGTCCAGAGGTGTACAGAACAGTAGAGATAGGTCCGGGCAGGCCCTTGGGGTGAGGATACCACAGAGCCCGCCACGGCACCCTACGAGCGTCCCCCAGGCAGCTCTTCCACTTTCCACTTCCGCCTCCCACTTGCACTCCGGTATGCAACTTCTCTCTGCCGAATGGCCACTCTCTGAAGGCCACCTCGAGGGTTCCCAGGGGCCCTTTCTCCTCCAGCTCAACGGGATTTCCTTGGGGAACTTCTCAGCAATAGCTGCACCCTCCACTCCTGCATCTCAAAGCTAACTGTCCCCTGCACTAGCTGCTGCTACCTACCACTTCTGTGATTCCATCTAACACGCTGTATAGTGATTATGTGTTTACGCATCTGGCTTCCGGAACAGATGGTGAGACTTTGGACCCGAGTTAATTATTATTATTATTTTATTATATTCCCAGCACCAGCATGTTGCCTAGCTCTTAGTAGCCATGTAGCCATTTAATACATCTTTGATAAACTAATAGGAAAATAGGCTTTAAGTTCATAACAGCATTTGATTTTTTCCTCTGATAACATTTTCTTGTTGCTTTACCCATGTCATGAATGCTACATTTTCTTTCTTTCTTTCTTTCTTTCTTTCTTTATTTATTTATTTATTTGGTACAGGGTCTGACTACGCAGCTCAGACTCAAGTGATCCTCCTGTCTCAGCTTCTGCAGCACCAGGATTACAGGCATGCACCACCACACCTGGTTTTGGTGGGCTGTCTGGCACAGCATGTGGTACTGGGGATTGAACCTGGGTTCTTGCGCCTGCCAGGAAGGTGCTTAAACCATTGAGCTATCTCCCAGCCCATGCTACCTTTTCTTGAGATTCTGATGTAAGCCGACTTTTTCTCTTTTCATCTTTTATTTTGGCTGTGCTGGGGTGTAATCCAGGGCACTGACATGCTAGGCAAGCACTCTACCACTGAGCTACACACACGGTCCCAGACGGTCCTTTTCTAACTCATAGTGAAAGGAGGAAGCTACAGTATACATTATCCTTACATGCTCCCCACGGTGGGCATGCAAATCTTGTTACAGAGCCTATACCCAGCGAGATGGCAGTAGACGGAGCAGTGACGCCAGACACAGAGTGAAGAGACACGGGAACGGGAGGGCCCAAGGGCTGGCTGCATGTGCTCGGCTGCGGCACAGCTGTCTTACAGTTCACATGCAGTGATTTGTTTTCTGAAATAAGTGAAGCGCATACGTGGGCCTTACCTTGAGACCTGCCCCGGGCTCTATCACCATCATGTCTCATTATGGCCCGATCTCCTACATATTTATAAATGATCTCCTTTTGTCAATTACTACATTGCATACAAGAGCTGGGGAAGGACACCCTTAAAGAGTGCATGCTTGAATTCTGTAACTAGAACGTGGCTATACACTATACCTCCTCCAGCGGAATCTGATGAATGTGCTTGCGTGCTTTGTTCATTTTGTTCAGATGGTAACTATGAATCTTTCATCTGAAAAGATTGAAATGATGTGGGCTGAATGACATTTGCATCCTCAGGGTCAGGAAAAATAATAATGGCGATCTTTAATAAAACTAATTAAATTATACAAAATCACACACTGGATAATTATGTAGGATGCTGTCAGAGTACACTCAACTCCAGTGATCTTGTCCCTGTTGTAAGGCCTTTTTTCCCCTTTTGTGGTACTGGGGATTGAACCATGAAAGTACTGAGCTATATCCTCAGCATTATTTATTTTGAGGCAGGGTCTCATTAAGTTGCCAAAGCTGGCCTTGAGCTTGTGATCTTCCTGCCTCCAGCTGGGATGGCAGGTGAGTACCACCATGCCTGACTTCTAAGCCTTCAATTTAATAATAATGCCCATCACTAGATAGGTTAGTCAGGCTGCTACAGGGGCTTTGGGGGTCTAGTCAGGATTCTAAGAGCTAATAGGGCAGTGAGCTTTGAAGACCAATCCATGTTTTAGGTGCCCATGACATGTTCATGGCAGGTGTGTAACCTATATGCCTCCCTACTGGGAGGCTCGGAACCACCGATGGTGCATGCACGAGAGTCCCGTCAGGTGATATGGGACAGCTCCATGCAAGGGTACAAGCCACCCGAAGGGGCAGTCATGCATGTACCACCAGTGGCTCAAGCTGGTGCGGACACCAAACCACAGAGCACGAGCCTTGTAGACAGCATAAGCACATGCCTGGCAAGTGCAAGGTTTTGAGTTCAATCCCTAGTACTGCAAAAAAAAAATTTAAAAATTAAAAATAGATAAAAGAGCCTTCTAGAAAAATTTTCAGTTATATTTTGATGGAAAGATGTACTAAAACAAGGGAAAGAGGGCCAGCAAGATAGCTCAGCAGCCTAAGCAGCTGCTTAGTCTGGGACCAGGGTTTGATCTCAGCATCACATGCCACGCCGGCCCTGTCCTGGGGCACATTAAGCTGGTCACCAAGGCTGGGCATGGTGGCACAAGCCTGTAATCTCAGTGCTGGAGAGGCTGAAAGCAGGAGGATCACTACGAGTCCCAGCTGCATAGTGAGACCCTGTACCAAATAGATTAGAAAAGAAAGAAGAAAAGAATGAACAAACAAGGGAAAGAACTTGGGTCAGGGTACTTGAGCCAAGATTTAGAAGGTTCATGGAAAACAGACAGATGACTATAAAGCTCTAGTTAAAAACCACCAGCTGTGATAAAAAGAACCAGGGGTAAAACAATTATAACAATAATATTTTCAGAGTAACTATAGTTAACTTAAAGATGAAAAACCAAAACCTTTAAAACATAAACTCTTTTCTAAAGCCACCTTTGGAAGCCTGCGTTTATGACCATACACAGAGTTTGTCCAGGGTTCTTTCTTTGCGTAATCCCAAGGGTGTGGGTCAAATCCTGCCTGCTCGGCTCAACATGGAACAGCACTGTAGGTGACTGAAGAACCAGCACCCTTGACGTCACCTCTTCCTTGACAACCACTTCACAGTCATGGCACAGGAGACCCGCCCTTCCTTTGCAGAACCCTGTTGAGGCCTCTGACACAGATGGAGTGTGTTGAGGAAGCCCCACGGCCCCGGCAGCTCACCTTGAAGCACCTCCATCGGGAGCACGGTCCAGGCGTTTTCCAGGTAGGAAATATAAATATAGCGAGCTGTATTGCAGGCCAGGCCGATGTACAGAACCCTAAAACAGGAAAGGAACATAAATCGAGACGACAGTGGAAGTACAAACCATCCAAGTATCACTTACCATCCTTCCCCTCCTCAGACCATCCATCAGCCCCAAACTCAGGAGAAGGAAAGCGAAAGGACAAGCTGGTTTAATCACTAATTTCAGAAGAAGATGACAGCTTCTAATATATCTGCCTTCTGCCTTTCCCAAAATAAAAGCGAATGTCACCCTTCCTGAAACTTAACTAGTAGGGAGATAATACTTTTTTTTTAAAGACAGTCTGGGCACACTGCCACCTAGAATGCCAGTACTGGCTTCCTTCCAGGTGACTGTAGGGTAGACAGGCCTGGGGGTGTAGCCACTTCCTGATGATGGGGGACAGATGGGACAAAATCTAGAAGGTATGAGCACAAATGTGGCCTCACTTATAGTGCCGGGGACATGACACAGCTTGATAAGGAGACGCTCCAGTTCATTGAAAACTACCACCTAATGATAAATCAGGAAACATTTAGAAATAAATCACTTTTTCTATCTGTTCAGCTGATACATGTTTACTGTTTTTAAGAAATCCATGATATTGTGTGCTTAGGAAACTAATAAATATGTATTCATCTTGATTCTCCCTACTCCCAATATCATTACCAGCAAAAGTCTAAGTACAAGCAGGATAAGCGAGAGCTGGAAGAGCTGCTCCACACCTAAGGATACAATCCTGCACTCTGAACTGGAAAGGCGGGTTGGTTCGGAAGCACACGGCTGCCACTCCCTGCACAAAACACTGGTGGCAGGGTTTCTCTTTCTCAACTGTCTTCCATGTTTGGGCTCATTTTCTTAACCTTCATGTTTTTCGAATACAAACAGATGAACACCAGAAGGTAAAAGAAATCAACCAACACGACAGTAGCATTCTCCTAATTTTCCTCTATTATATTTTTATATTAAACTAAGTCATACAAATGCTGTTTGTTCTATTTTTCCAACTTTAAGCCAAGGAAAAGAAACGTTCTCAGCCACTAAGGTGGCATTAATCCTAAATATGGGGAAGAGACCAAAAATAGCTGTGGGACAAGGAAGAGACAGACGACAGAGATTACAAGAGACTTGTGTGGTCCTCACTGAAGTATCAAAAAGGCCTAGGTGTCCAGTTCTGTGGCCATTATAGCCTTCAAACATGTTGGATTAAAAAAAAATATGTTTTACTCTTCATTTTGTTGAGTAAACTTATTCCTGACCCATCAATTTCCTACTGCTAGGGAAGAAAATTAAAATGCAAAATACACTAAGAAAAAAAAAAAAGACACAGAACAAGTTCTACAAGCTCCTTAGGCTTCCTCTATAAGTTGCCTACTTGCTCTGCGGCCAACCTCTACTTAGCCCACTTGGAGCACCAGCAAGTGTCTTCCGCAAGGGGCTATGAAGGCAACAGTTTAAGGGCTACACCGTCTGTCACAACCACCCAACCCTGCTATGGTTCGTAAAAGAAACTAGAGACAAAATGTAAATGGGCGAGCCTCACGGCTGCATGCCACAAAAACTTGAATTCTATGAAATTTACATTTTGTGTAATTTTCATGTGTCATAAAATCTTATGCTTTGATTTTTTTTTTCCAACCATTTTAAATGTAGAAATGATTCTTAGTTTGTGGGCAATATAAAAACAGCCATCTAGCTAAACTTGGCCCTTAGGCCAGACACAGTATTGGCAGTGCATGTTGTCTGATAATTATAATAAAACTGAATTTTTTTTAACAGTGTATAAGAAATAGATACAATTAATCGTGAAGTCATTCTGAAATTCTTAACACAGTGTAGACAAGCTATCAGGTCCCACTTTTCTAAGTTTAGCCAACTATAATACACTGAACGCCTCCTTACAGACATACAAAGCTACAATGAACATTAATTTCCTCAATAAACATTTACTGAGCTATCATAAGACACTATATACTGTGCAGGACCCACGGAAAGGAAAAGGAAGAGGGAATTCTCCTTGCCTGTCAGGAACTTACAGCCCAGTATGGAGGAAGACACATGAGCAAGTAGGCGAAATAACATTTGCTAAGAGACATGAGTGGTGCAAACACGAAGGCTGGAAGGACTGGCCTTTGCCAACTCGCAGGACACCGGGATCAGAAGAGCCGAAGAAAGAGGTGAGAAAGCATTCCCACGAGCGGGAACGACGCGAGCCAAGGTTAACCATTAAACGTCATGCATCTGTAGCCAGTGTAGGTGGATGAAAGATAGAAGGCCATAATCTAAGGACCCATAAAAGGTACAGTGGATTTTTCCAGTCCAGACACATTCTGAAAACTATTCATATACTTGTTCTCAGTCTTAGAGAATAAACAAAGGTCCAGCCCTGCATTTCACACAACTGTAAACATGCAAGAAACAATGCATGGGTGTGGACCCAATGGGGCCATTCTCTAGGTTTCTTTTTTGCCTTAAAAATGATGCAACATCCCAGCTAAGTTAATATTCAGGACTATTCCCATCTCTTGTTTCTGCTGGGAAGCTACAAGTAGATAAATCAAAGTTGCCTGGTTCTCTTTAAAGGCATGTGAAGTAATTAATGTTGCTATAATCATTTTCTTTCTGCCCAAAGAAAATGACAGTGTGTAGAGATAGACTTAAGGAAAGCACTTGTTTGCTTCACGTCAGAAAGTATTTGTGATGCAGTGGGGAGAGTAAACCATAGCTGGTGAGATAAACAAGACTAGGTTGCAGAATGGCTTTGCCTGCAGCCTATCTGGCCTAACACTCCATCTAGCTTCCTATGCTCCAGCCCCTGGGAGCGCCCTGGTGGACCCACCAGGCCACCTGGAGCCTCATCTCGATGTCTTCCTCCTCCTCCCGCTCCTCCTCCCGGTCTCACTCAGATCCATCTCCTACCAAGACCTCCTGCGTTCACACCTTCACGAGCCCCTCTGCGTATCCCTGTAAGTACACATGAGCAGCCTGACCATACTCTCCAGTGCCAGCGACACCCAGGGTGGGACGCCCTTACACCGCACCACTCCCTTGGCCCCAGCATCACACACAGATGGGGCCACCTCTTCAAATCTCCACCTCTGACCATATGAAGCTCTGGGGGTACATCTAGATGCAAGCCATAACCCCTAGGTCCTCAGGAGGGGAGGGGGGAGACTGCAATTTCAAGACCAGACTAGGCAGCTTAGAGACTTCTCTACCTTGTGTCCTAAACAGCAAATATAAATGTAACGTGTGGGTTTCTGCTGGTCTTAAATCATTATTTTGCTGCCCTCAGTTCTTTCCTCCATAAGTGACTGAGAAGCTAAGATTATAATTACCATCAGCAGGGAACTTGTGTTGGTTTCTGGCTACATTTTTTCATTGTTCCCTTAGTTTATCTACTTTTAATTCACTGCCTATTTTGCTTTAGAGTGTGTGTGCTTCCAGGTAGGTAACTGAGGACATTCAAAACTAAACAGAACCTTGATTAACAGACTCCAACGACATAAAAGACACAATATGCTGTTTTGTTAGATTTTCCAATTTGGTAAAAATCAAATGCGTGTGTGAGCGTGCGCGCGTGTGCGCACACACACACACACACACACACCCCATTAGCAGTTATTCTGCTGCAGAAGGGCCTTACAGTCGCACCAGGAAGTTGAAGCGACTCTGGAGCTCCACAAGACCCCCTGCATAGCTGGGTCAGCCCACCCCAGGGAGACAGCACCAGCAGGACCAGGCATCACCTGAGATCTGGCTGGAACTAGACCTAAAGGCTATTTATACATGTCTCCCTTAGACAACATATTCCTGTTTCATTTAAACTACTTTACCTTCTTGGTCACTTTGACTGACAGTCCCAAGTGACACAAAATCTTAGCTGCCTTGTGAGGCTGCAGGTTCCACATCACCAGATGCAGCCAGGTGAAGGCTGGGTTTCCCTTGTCAAGGGCCGGGGAAAGGAACCTAACCGGGCAGGAGGCCAGGTCTACCAACCGCATTCCTTTTCTGGCTGCGATAAAATACCACAGACTCTGTGTTTAAACAGCATAAACCTGCTGGGGAAATAGCTCAGGGGCACAGCGCCTGCCTGGCAAGTGTGAGGTCGTGGGTTCAATTCCCAGTACCAAAAATAAGTAGCCAGATAACAGAAATGTATCACCTCACAATTCTGAGGGCGACAAGTCCAAGACCAAGGTGCTGC
>NDGM010988344.1:0-15448 GCA_002564305.1 Octomys mimax | reverse complement strand
GCTGGATGGTTAAGACCAAGGTAAAGCAGGACCTATGCAACAAGAGTTGTAGCTTTTGGGTTACCTGTTTTTAGACTCTCACCCAGAAAGTCATTGCCTGTAACCACATTTGAAGCGTTTCTCACATTTTTCCCTTTAGAAGTTTCACGGTCTCACATTAAGATTTTTGTTTGTTTGTTTGCTTTTCTAGTGATCTTCCCGTTTACAGCCTCCCAAGTGCTGGGATTACAGGTGCATGCCACCATGCCCAGTCTCAGTCGCCTCTCAGCTATCCCTGAAGATTGAACCCCCAGGCCCTGCACCTGCTTGCAAGCACTTTAATCCACTGAACTATTTGGCCGGCCCTCACATGAAGGTCTGTAACCCACTTGAAATTATTTTCATTACAGGTGAAAGGTCAGGCTGCACTCTTCTGCTCAGAGCCTGTTTCCCCAGCACCAGTTTCTGAATAGGCTGTCCTTGCCCCAGCATATGTTTTGTTACTACTGGCATTGCTTTAAAAACTACTTGGTTGTAGAGGTGTAGGTTAAAGTAGAAGGGCTCTATTTTGTTACATAGGTCCATATGTCTATTTTTTAATGCCAATTATCATGCTGCTTTTTGTTACTATGGCTCTGTATTATTTCCTGAAATCAGGTACAATTGATTCTTCCCAATTTGCTGTTTTTGGTTAAGAGTTCCTTGACTAGTGTGTGTCTTTGTGCATCTGTACAAATTTTAGGATATTTCTATATTCAAAAAGAATGTCACTGTTATTTTAAGGGGACTGCACTGAATCCGTAGATTTTAGGTGGTATGGTCTTATTAATAATATGATTTCTTCCAATTTATGAGGATACAGCTTTCTACCTTTTTTAAAATTGAGTGACTGACAGACTGGATGGATTTTTTGAGACAGTCTCACCATGTAGTCCAGGCAAGCCTTGAACTCGCTATTATCCGACGCTGGCCTGGATCTCACAACAGTCCTCCTGCCTCAGCCTCTCAAGTTACAGAGCTGGGCCAATAAGGCGAGCCAGTTTTCCACATTGTAAGAGTCTTCTTTCATCAGTGATGTGTAATCGTCACTGTAGACATCTGTCAATTTCTTGGTTTATCCCAATTATGGTGTGTATCTACTATGAACGTAATTGCGTTCATGATTGCTTTCATTTTGGTGTATCCAAGCTATGGATTTTTTGAAGTGTCATTTACATCCCGTGATTTTATTTTATTTTTGTAACAGTTTTTCAGTAGAGCTCTAGATAGTTTTATATATACTAATCATATCTGTAAACAGAGATAACTTCTTTTCCTATTGGTTTGCTGTTATTTCTTTTCCTTGTCTAAATCCTCTGGCTAAAATTTCTAGCACTGTATTGAATAACAGGAATAAGAGCAAACACTCTTACAGTGTTCCTAGTCTAGAGGATAAGCTTTCATTTTTTCCTCATTCATAATATAAACTTGATACTTAAGTGATGTTAAGTATTTTAATCTGTAGCCTGTGTCAAACTGAAGTACAGTTCTTCTGAACCTAATTTGTTTTAGGCTTTTGTCATGAATGGGATACGGAATTTTGTCAAATGTTTTTTCTGTATCTGTTGATTGTATTTTATCTTTGTTCTATTTAAGTTCTGTATCATGTTCATTGACAAACATATATTGAACCATCTTTGCCTCTCCAGAATGCAACTGATGCAATGCTGAATTTTCCTTGCTAGTATTTTGTTGAATACTGCATCTGAGTCTACCAAGGATATCTATCTATAGCTTTTTTTCAGTATCTTTGTCAGGTTTTGGTAACCAGCTGAGGTTGGCCTCATATAATAAATTGGAAAGTGTTTCCTCCCTGTTGATTTTATGGAAAAGTGTGAGAAGCATCTCTGTTATTCTTCTCTAAACTTCTGATAAAATTTAGCTTGGTCTAGGCCTGGTATTTACTTTTCTGGGAGAATTCTTATTAATACAATCTTGCTTGTTGTTACTGGTCTACACAGCTTATATAATACTTGCTCAATTTGGGGAGGTTATATATGTCCAAAACTTTTTCCAGTGTTTCCAGATTTTCCATTTGTAAAAATATAGTTTGCAAAGTAAAAATACTTTTTAAAAATTTCTATGATATCAACTATAATGTGTACTTTTTCACCTCTAATTTTACATATTCGTGTGTCCCCTCCTGTTATGGTTTGTGTATAGATGTCCCCACAAAGCTTCAAGCAGTCATGGGGCAGGGCAGCTTCTGGAGTTTGTGACCCAATGCTGGGATCTCAGGTGTGAGTGCTACACCCTACCCTAGCTTGGCGGATAATCTGCATTACAATGTAAGGAGGAGAGAGAGGCTAGCTAGCTGCCTGAGCCATGTCTGCTCCCTCTGCTCCCTGCTATTTGCTCTGCCCCTCTGCCTTGGAACCAGGTAAGTATAGACTAAAACCTCCAGTAACTGAGAGCCAAACAAACCTTTCCTTCATTTTCAGTATCAGGTATTTGCCCAGCAATGAGAGAAAAGTAGCTAAGACATCTCCCTACCCCATTCATTTGAATTTGTCTCACCAAAGGTTTATAAATTTTATCTTTTCAAATAACAAACTCTTTGCTTCACTGATCCTTGTTATTTTTCTTTTCTAACTTTCGTTGCTTCATGTTTGCAGTACAAGCTGAATGCATTCACTGGGGAGGGTAGTGCCTGTGTTGTCACATTTCCATCCCCTCCTTCCAGCCTCTTTTCTAGCACCAGACCATTCATTTATAGGACATTATAAAGTCAGTTATCATTTATATAGATTAAAAACCAGACTAATAGGCCAAAGAGCATATAAAACACAATTTTTCTCTTAGACATGATTTCACCTATTTGTACTCTGATATTATTGGCTTCTACTAATTCTGGAAAGGTCTTGTTCTTGATGTTTTTCCAGTTTTGGATTTAAGTATCCTTTACTATGTCCTTCCCTGATCATACTGCTTCTGGTGTATCCTGTCACTTTATTTTGTAAATTCCATTTTAATTTGCCTCAGGAGATTTCTAAATTTCCAAAGTTCTGACTTGCTCAAAGGCCTATAGTTTGTTCAAGTGTATTGTTCTGTCTCCATGTATTTGTATACTTCCTAAAGTTTTTATTGCTTATTTCAAGCTTCATACTACCATAATCACAAACTCTTCTTCTCTTGTCAGTATTGTGTACTGACCCTCTATCTCTGCTGAATTTCTTATTCATATCTTGCAGTATCTTTATTGGTTTCACTTAACTATTCTTTATATGTATCCACTTGGCTCCTAAATGCATCAGAAAGCTGATTTTTAAAAGCTCTTTATCAGTCATTTCATCTACTTCAGTGTCTTTTCAGTAGGTTACTAAATAGAGGCTTTGGGAAGTCCATTCATGTTACCATATGTTTCATATTTCTTTCATTGCGATGCTGAATTCTATGCATCTGGTACAATGAATACCCCAACCACCCTTATGGGATAGCCTTCTTGCTAAGCTGCTTTCTCCAAATGTGTATCTTGAGGAGATTACTCTGATGTGCAGTGTTGAACTTACACCAGGAATTGACAATCCAGTCATTTCTTTAGCTGTGATTAGGGATTGCCGGCCTGTGTACTATATAAGAATCAAAGAGTCCCACTGTCTCAGGGTTATGTAAGAGACACTAACATTTCAGACAAGTGTGATGTATAGTAGAATGTGGGGTGCACCTGGCGCAGTCACTTCTACGACAGCAGTCGTGGACCTGCTTGGGTCGTGGGGTTTGCTCAGGCGCTGGTGATAGTGGTTCTGCTGCTTTAACACATTTCAGCTTCTGCTGGCTCCAGTCATGGTGGGGACCTTTGTAAAGCACCTAAACACTGATGGAGCTCTGGGCAGGAAAAGAATAGAGGTGCCCTCCTCCCCAGCACTCAGACCTAGCCTTGTCAAGTATGACGTCAGATAAGGTGTGAGGGTGACTAAGGCAGGCGCAGTGGCAGCAAATGCTGTTCTTCCTCTTTGCTGCCACTATGCAAGTGTCTGGTCACAAGCAGGACCTCAGACTCTCCTGTGCACACCTCACCAGGGAAAGGTCCACCGGCTCCCCCTACTCCCTCCCCACAACTCTCTCAGTCATAGTGCCCACTGGCCACTGAGTGTGAGTGGACATAGCTGGATCCTAATACTGTTTCTCCTCAGAGCTTCTCAGGGAATACAGTAGAGCTGCTGTGACATAGCTCAAGACTTGGTGGCTGACTCTGGGAGTAGGCAAAGGGCAGAACCTCTGAGTTGTTCCGCACAAGGTTGCTAGCTTGGGTCCATGCATGGTGAGAGAGACAGGTGGCAGGGATCCTGTGGACAACCACCTGCAGTCCTCCCCCATGCAAAAACCACACAGAACTACTCTGCCCAGCTCTCAGAAGGCAAGTTACCCCTCCCCTTCCTGGGTCTTGAGCTGCTGCCCTCACTTCCTGCTGCATCTCAACACCCACGTCCCTAAGTGCCACACTCAGGAGATCTGTGTCACATCTCTCCATAGAGCCACAGCCCGCGCTCCTGAGTAGCTACTGACTAGATCTGCACAGAGGGATTACACAAGGGTTTTTGACCCTGAGAAAAAGACCAGATACACTCAACAGAAATCTGCTCAAGACAGCTCAGGGCTAAGGAACCCTGGGGGTTGTCAGGAGGTGAAGTAAATTGATTTAGCAAAGCCAGACTCCTGCACAGATTTCAGGTAGCCTATCTGCTGAAGTTGGAAGGCCATAAAGGTGGTGAATCACATTCCTAACAGACGGCCTTGCCAGGATTTGCCCTGACAGAGTTTGCTGGGACTCACACCTGTACCTTGCCCATAGGACAGACCTCCTCCTTCCCCCTCTGGAACCAAGCCACACTGGTGCTGGCATGTTATCTCTACTGCTGCTCTGCTATCCCTGGTCTATGGATTCTATAGCTCCCACTTTCCTACTGCCGAACTCCAGTGTTCTCCTCTTTCACTCACCTCACAATGCAGCTGTAACACTTCGTTCTGCATCATGGAGGACAGGTGAGCACAGGGCGCCCAGATTCAGCTACCTTCCCAGTGTAAATCTAAGTATTTTAGGGTTGCACAGCTGACCGGGTTTGGTTTGCGTTCACATGTTCCACAGCACAACCATTACTGCATTTCCAGATGTGAACAATGAACACACCAGGGCGACACTAAGAACGGCGTGGAGGTCTTAGCCTTGCATGGAGCCTTGAGAGCGACCTGGTGGTCCTACAGGCCCATGATCAGTGCGCCTTGGGTCTCCTTGGTCAGGACCTTAGGCCAGACTTCTCTTATTCTTTCATGAAAAGGATACAGTGGCTCCTCAGTTCACAAATTCAATTTGTTCCATGGTTTTGGACAACCTGGCCACATTTGGATTTCTGCAGGAAAGATGGCAGCAGCCATGTCTGTTATCCTGTACAGTATTTGCAAACAAAAACAAAATTCTGTCAAACACTTTTGTTTAAGAATCTAACTATTCATGAACTAAAGTGTTTGCAAACTGATGCACTGCTGAGTTATAAATTATTATAATAATTAATATAATTATTATATTATTATTAACTGCCAAGTTATATAATTATCATTTATAACATGTTACCATGTGTAACATTATCATTTCTTAAATTATTGTATATTAAGTGATTTTTAAATTCTCTTGGAGCTATACATGACTTCCTCAAATTGTCTCTCTTCATCCTTGATATATCAGAAACATACTCTCCCTCTGAACATTTAGGTCAATGGCACATTGCTGCCCTTGGCATATTATATACGCTAGGTTGTCTCATCTGATGCTTGCGTGTAGGTGCCACATGGGAATCTCCTTTATTTTCCATTTGGATTACTATTAAATCCCTTTCTCAAGTTGGGGGCTAAAATAGGCGGATGCTGCCGCTCTGTCTGTGGAACTGCAACCATCACCCACTGAGTGTGCAGGACTTGCGTGGGAGCTTTGCCGGCTCTGCTGGCCCGCACCTCTCTGCACAGGAGGAGCTACTCTGCAGGGCTGCCCTGCACAGGGCCCTCACCAGCTAAGCCCACCCACCCACAGGACTGCACCCCCCCGAGCAGCCGTACCACCAGCAGTTCCCACACCACATTCAAACTCCTTATTGGTGCAGGCCATGAGCAAACATGAAACACAATGGTGTGTCAGAAGCAGCACTTTAGCTGAGCAGAAAGCTGCACGCGTATAGCAGAAGAGGGGATGCCCAGTTTTCTAGCTGGTGAGGCATTCAGCCTTTGGGCCACACAGCGCACTGCAATGGTGCTCTGGCACGCGCTTCTCTCTTCCTTAGGGCAGTGTGCCTGCTCTGTGTCCTGGGTAGGTCATTTCTCATTCCTATCAATCTAGGTAGACTGGCCTCATCTCCATCCTTCCTCATGTCCCTGCAACAGGCTGCCTGGTGATGGCAAGTGACAGGAGTGGGTAGGAGGCATAAGGCTGCATCCTGTTCTGCATCTTCTGTGGCATTTTAGTGGAAATTGGAAGCTCTTACATCCCCAGGAGATGATTTCCAGAACCACTGATGAACAGAAAGCTAGAGATTTTTAAGGATGCACACATGGACTACACACTTAACATGACTAATTCTATAATCAAAGAAATACAGGCTAAAATAATGCCTTCATGGATAAAGGAAAAGGAAGTTTTTTAAAAAAAAAAAAAAAATGGAGGTTAACAAAGGCAAACACAAACTGGCCAAAAGAAAAAAACTTCCCACTTAGAAGAGTTTAATTTTTTTAAACACTGGTATGACTGATGTTACTATTTGTAGATTCTTTCACTATCAATCTTCAAAAGACTATAAAACTGCTTTATTACTTACATTTTTATAATTATATCACAAGTTGGCTCAACATACATTGGCTAGCTGGGTCCAGCTGCTTACTAGCCCTTAGGGTATTAGAAGGACAGATCTGGTATTTCCAAGGTTCAAAATAGAATGAACAGAAAGGATTAAAATCTGCATGAAAAAGTATTAGTAATGGTCTGAAGCTTGACGAAGGTGCCGACTCAACGCTGGCTCGAGAGTTGGGAGCCTGGAGAGACCTTTCTCTTCATAACTGATCAAAAATTTACTTTGCTTTAAGACACATACAAAGCATGTATAAGAACCAAAAAGGGATTTGTGAGGACAATACCCACAGCAAAAGACAGAAAACAGCTTCATTTTCCACTTATTTATAAAGAAAGTTTATTGTTTTGGAGACAACTATGTATGCTTAAAAGGTAAAAGGAGATTTGCCCTCCTGAGTGCCAGTGCACCAGAGGCTGAGGACTTAGATTTTTTCAAGGCAGGGGACATATCTGTAGGAGATGATGTACTAGCACTAGCATTCCACTGTTTGTTTCTTCCATCAGTGAGCTCAAAATGGACCACTGAAACCCAATCTCATTTCTCATAATGTAGAAGAAACAGCACAAACATCTTAGCTGCCCTAGAAATTTCAATCCAGTGTTGGTGTCTTTACTTTGTAAACCGATCTCAGGGCAATTCTACTTTCTGAATTATTCATTTGTGCAAAGATAAATCTCCCTTTGCCAGGCATAGATTTTGAAGTACAGGAATAACTTGAGAAATGGCTTGCAAAGAGTCGGTGGGAAGGAGAGAGATGAGGAAGAGCTAAACTCTGATTAAATGCCTTCTGAAATGTGGTCCTCTGCTGGAGCAGAGTTAAAAGAAGAATGATTTAGTACAGTGGTGAGTTTGTGTTGCCTCAGAGCCAGTTTTGCTTCCTGGGGAAAATCTAACACAGGAGTTCAATACAGTAAAAGTATCAAGGTAAGACTCAGGCTGAAAGGTGACAAATATCCAAAAATCTGACCCGCAGAAAGTCTGTCTACCTGTTTCCTCACACCCCAAGTGTACATTCTGTGCTGCTCTGGGTGAAATTTGTCCTTAGTGTCTGAGACCCGCAGGCCATACTGTGAAAATCCCAGAAACACCAGTAAGAAAAGCTGGGTCCATTTCTCACACGATAAGCTCTGAAAAGCTCATTTGTTAGCTTCATTAACTTAGTCAAATGCAGTTTGTGTAAATAAATACGCTCATTTAAAAATAAGGAGTTTTAGCACATTATAGCCTAACATAATAGGGTCTTTCAACTTAATTTTTATCCCAGTCCTATACTGTGATCAGAAACTCTTCTATCTTCTTGGATTCCTTCACAGTATTTCTTCCAAAAATGAATGCATGTGTAAGTAGAAATTAATATACACTGCCTGGAATCATTAGGCCCTCAATCAGAAATTCACATTTTAAATTAGAAGCCCAATTACCAAATTATCTTACTAAACTTTGCTTCAATCTTACCTGTTATCAATTTAACATGATGGAGAAATGATTAATAAGCACAATTTTCAGTGGTGAAATTCAATGACATAAATGCCTAATGTCTCCCTACAGGCCATCTTCCTATTTCCTACTCTCTGGTAGTCACAAGTAAAAGTTATGAAATGGGGTGGTAAAATCTAGAAATAGAACCGTCTCTTGTGCATACTGTTAATAGGGTATGTAACAACATGGGTGGAAGTAATTTGGCATTGTATATCTTTTTCATCTTGGATTCCCTGAGGTATCATTTTAAACTTTTAAAGCTTCATTTTATTTTTACTGTGCTTCTTGGAGAATACATAATAAGGTAAGAATTATATATCTATTGTAACTTCATAAATGAGGAGGTAAAAGCTCATATATCATCAACACACACGGGAGAGATTGAGAGTTACCTCCATCAATAAAATGAGATGCCTCATCAGAATCAGGAGGTGATGCGATACAGTTTTGGTACTCTAGATTTTGTTCTAATATTTTAGGCATTTTTCTGTTGGTCTTCCAATACCTATTCTTGACTTTTGCAAACTCTATTTTTAAGAGTTCATGTGGATAGTTAGAGTTGGATTACATATTCCTACATTCTTAGAAGATAAGCATGCCCAAAGGGTGGCAAGGAGAGTAAGCCAAAGTACTGAGCTCCTTCCAACTCTTCTTAAAAAACAACTTATGAAGAACTAGAGAGAAAATCACTATGGAACCACAAGTTCCAAGTATTATAAGAACAAACAGGCCAGGCAGAGTTACATAAGCCTCTCACACAACAGCACAACACATGCAGTCCAGTACACACAGAGCATTTTCCAATGCAGGTAACATGCTAAGGCACAGAACATGTCCTAACAACTGTAAGGCCATTGAAACAATATTGTGTATTCTTTCCAACCGAAATAGAATAAATCTAGTTATTCACAGCATAAGAGAAACTGGAAAATGAACAAATGTAGAAATTAACACACACTTCAACAAGCACAAGTCAAAGAAGTTGTCACCAAAAAAGTAGAGATCATCTTATAACAAAATAAGATGAAAACACATTATATCAAAACCACTGGGATGGAGCCAAGACAGTAATAAGTTTACAGCAATAAATGCGGCCATGCAACAACAGAATGCTCTCAAACAAGATAACTATGTATTTCGAGTAACTAGAAAAAGAAAAAAATTATTCAAACCCCGCAGGAGAAATTATAAAGCATACAGAACAGTAAAACAATGGCAAATGATAGACAAACTAAGAGGCAAGGTTTCCATAATAACAAAATTGACAAAGATTTGACTTAAAAAAAAAAAAGACTGAAGTAACAAAAATTAGATGTGAGAAGAAATATTACAAATGATGTCATTGAAATAAAAGCCGTAACAAACTACTGTGGAACAATTACACACCAACATATTAAACAGTGTAGGAGAGAGTGATGCATTCTCAGTAACATGCACTTTAAGAGAAATGCAATGCAACGAAACATCTAAGCAGTCCTATAGCCAATAAGGATACTGTATCAATAATCAAAAATTTGTCAACGAAGACAACTCCAGGACGAAATGGCATTACTGAGAAACTGTACCAAACAGTTAAAGAAGAATCAACATCAGCACCTCTCAAACTCTTGCAAAATATATGGAAACACTGCCAATATCATCTTATACATCCTGCATAATGGATAATTATCCTAATGAAGATTAACATAAAAATCCTACAGCAAATTTTAGTAGAGGAAATTTAGCAGGACATGAAAAAGCTTATGAACTATAGTCATGTCCAGGAAAAAAGAAGAGGTAAGCACATGAAAATCAATGTAATACACATTAGAAAGACAAAAAACCCATTATCATCTCAACTGATGCCAGAAAAAAAAAAATGACAAAATTTAATGCCCCTTAATGCTTTAAAAATAACTCATCAAATCAGAAATCAAAGGAAATTATATCAACATAGAAAGGTCACATATGAAGATCTCGCAGCTAATAGCATCATCAACCCTGAACAGCTGGAACTGTTCTCTGTGAGATTAGGAACAAGGAAAGTTTACGCATTCTTCCTGTTTGTATTCAATCTAGTATCGGAACTCCTAACATTAGCAATTGGGCAAGAAAAATAACCGGTTCCAAAATGAAAGGAATAAGTAACTCTGTTTATAGATGGGATGATCTTTGATGTAGATATCCAAATATTTCACAAATACAAAACCTGACAGAACTAATAAATGCATTCAGCCATAAATGCATTACAGGACACCAAATCGACCTACACAAAATGTTTTGTTTCTCTATACTGTCAAAGAACAATCTGATAAAACAAAACTAAGGAAACAATTACATTCATAATTTCCTCCAAAATAATAAAATACGTAGTAACAAACTTAACCAAGAAGGCAACACATTCATACACTACAAACTATAAAACACCACAGAAAGGCAGAAAGCGGTTATGAGAAATAGATGAAGGGGAACAGTTGTTCAAGGGCATAGGAGTTCGGTTTTGTAAAATGGTGAAGTTTTAGATAGTTGTTGAACAACAACAAACATGCAGTTAACATTCTGTACACATAAAAATGCTTAAGATGGCAAGGTGATCTGCCCAAACACCTCTGCCATCATGTCCTCTTGCCCTACGTGTATGCTCTCCAAGGACTAAAGCACCAGTCATAGCTTCAGATCATGAAGACAAGGGACATACCCTGGCCACAGCAGGACAGCAAGGCAGACAGTGTTTGGTCCTCTACTCCCCTATCCAGCAGAGGCAAAGTGACAGTCCCAGGCAGCTTTCTAAAACAAATCACCTGACCCCAGGGTCTGTCACATGGTCCTCACTGTAGGCTGTGACTCTATCTGTACCATTTCTCTCCACAGTGTATAGCCTCACCCGGGCTCACGTGGTCCACTGAGCAAGCCCATTCCTGGTCTTCCTACCCAGGTTCATGCCTCCCTCCAATTTATCTTTTACAGAGTTACAAAATACATTTGTAAAACACAAAACTGATCGGAAATAGTAAACTGGAAGAGTCCTTTCAAAAATCTAACTCCAAAATACCTCTGTAGGCCCACCTTAAGCCACTTTCTTTTAGGCAACTGTTAACACTTAAACCTGGAGTCTCAGTTTTGCTCACTGTTTACTGAAGGACCTAAGTCACAAGTTGCACTGAGTGAAATTCTCTTAAGTTTCTTCCCAGTCAATAGGAAGCCTGTCTTTCTACATCTGCTAACATCTGTTTAACTGACAGCTTGTTATGGTTTGTGTCTAGATGTCCCCCAAAGCCTCATGCAAGTCTTGGGGAAGCATCTGGAGTTTGTGATTGATTATGGTGGGTGTGGATGCTGCACCTTCCCTGGGGCAGGTAATCTGCATTACAATGTAAAGTGGGAAGAGAAGCTAGCCCCTTGAGCTGCTGCTACCTCTCCCTAGCACTCTTCTCTTTGACTCCACCAGGAAAGGTTGTGCTCTGCCTCCTGCAGCTCTGTCCTGGAGCCAGTCCGAGTATGGACTGAAACCTCCACTGACTGTGAGCTAAATAAACCTTTCCTTCCTTCTTTTGGGTGTTGGGTATTTGTCCCAGAAAGGAGAGAACAATGACTAAGACACAACTATTTCAGCCCTTTCCCGGGTCCCAAGGAGAAATGCTTTCTCTTCTGTTTGTTGGCTGCCTCTTCTCTGTCTCTGTCTGTCTCTCTCTTACTCTCACGGTCTATCATACAGAACAAGGGAGTACTACTGCTCTCCTTCTATCAATATCTGCCCATTCAATCCATGAAAAGGTGGGAATAACAACTAGCTGTAATGCTCCACTAGTGTGCAAATAAAAAGCAAAAATGTGACAGCAGGACAAACCAGTTCTTGTCCTCAGAGACATTTTAATGGGAGTAGTACAATCACACACACACACACACACACACACACACATATTTGGGTATCTGAAATTAGTATGAAAGAGAGCTGATAAATCGAGACACTGAGGGGTGGTTTTAGAGAAATGGAAAGGAGTTTGTTCTGTGCAGCTGGGCCAATAATGCTCCTCAGAGGAGGTGGGTGGTATGTGCAGGAAGTGACACTCAGAGAGCAGAAGGGCCTAGGCAACCAAAATGCCACAAGGTCCAAGTAGGCCACACCTCCTGTGCCTGAAGAGTAGCATAGTGGGTGAGGGCTCTTCTATGGCAGAGCGCCGAACACAAGCAAGGGCCTGGGCAGAGGTCCATCAAATGAGATCCTGTGAGGCGGGCAGAGCTCACATTTTATTTCAAGTCTGGCCGGAAGTCATTTGGTGGTTTGGGGAAAAAGTAATAGGGATTGTATATCTATATTTAAAAATATCTCTGCCTACAACAGAAAAATATACTAGGGTGATTAATCAATAAATATGAAATAATAAAGCAATATATATTAATTGACTACTCTTCCAAAAAGGCAGAACTAGTACATGAATAAACAAAAGCAACTTAAGGTAAAAAAAATAATAAAACTCGCTCATTGACTGCAACTGAACTTTATAAATCCTTTAAGTACAATACTAAGTTTAAATAAAAACACTTCTAGTTTATTAGGTATTATATATGCACTACAAGTACACTATATATGTATTACAAATAAAATAATGGCATTCTTAAGCTTCCCTGTTGAAAGTATTTCATATTTAATGTGAAAAGATTAAAATATAAATGAAAACATTTGGGCTACTTGGCACATAGGGAAAGCGAGGCTACTGAGGTTTTGCCTTGGTTTTACTCTCAATACTTCTTGTTCCTTTATTCTCTTCTTTTCTTTTTTTGTTCTCTCACTTCACTCCTGGTTTCCTTTACCATTTTCTCTTCTTTCCTTTTCTTAAGTATTAAACAAATTATGTTGCAGACCGGGTACCCATGAAAGGCAGAAAGAAAAGGGTGAACAATTTAAACACACTGAAAGAACACAGTGCAGTGCATACACCACCAAAAATCAGAACAAAGAAAAAAATATCGAGGGCCAGCAAGCTAGCTCAGCGGACTAAGCACCTGCTTTGGCAAGCACAGGGAATAGGGTTCAAGCCCAGGTCCCACATGCTGTACGGGCCCCTCACCCGTGTCGCATTGAGCTGGTAACCAAGTCTGGGTGTAGTGGTGCACACCAATAATTCCAGCACTGGGATTATTATGTGTGTGTGTGTGTGTGTGTGTGTGTACTCTGTCACAATGGACTTAATTTGTAGGAAGAGTGATCTAGCTCTGGGGAAAAAAATGAACTACTATTCAGGCAACTCTGCCAGGAAATACAATACAGGATTTATGGAGAGCAGAGTCTGAGAACATTATTTAATATGAAAACTGGGGACTGGGGGACTTTCAGTTGCTCAGCTAATACTGCAGGTAGGTGGATCACATGGTTTTATTTATTTTCAGTACACAGAAATCTAATGAGTGCTTATGATACTGCCTCTGGCAGAGAAAGCTATTTTTATTCAAATGTCTAGAAATTCATCTTTTTGAAAAAATGTTATATATAAATTCATTTTCTTCAAAAAAAATATGTCCTCCCAAGCAATAAATGAAAGCAGAGAAGGGATAACTTTACCAATAGATTTTTCTTGTTTCCTGAAATAGGCCACTTGTGACAAACGGGCTACTTTAGCCATTATTTTAAGTTTGTCAGTTAAAACTACCTAAATACAATCCGGTTTCAAAAGTTTTCAGCTAAGAAAACCTTCTGTTTTTCTCATTTTTCATCTTAAAATAAAAATATATTTCACAAATCCTTTCATTATTTTTTTAAATAGATATCATCTGGTGGCTCCCAGTATTGCTTGGGAATTACTCATCAAAAATATTCAAATAACAAATAGAACTCTATTAAATTACTTTCCTCCAGATGACATATTAATATCCACCAGAGAAAACGTACCTTGCCTAAATACCTCATACTTGTAGCAAATTATATTTGGCTCCAAATAAGAGGATAGATATTTTCAAAACAACATAACGAAACTCAAGTCTTCAGACACTTGTTTCTTTTATACCATAAAACAAAGAATATTTTCAATAGCAACCTCTAGGCATGTTTCCCCTTAACCAAATTCCACAGCTTTAGTACATAATTGTACTAAATGATACAGCAGAACTTTGTGGTTTAAATACTACAGTGAAAGAAAAAGTAGCTTCCTTTATTGCAACGTGAATCCATTCCTGGAATCCATTTCCGAAGCAAGATCTCTTACTGTGTTAGCAATTAACTAAGGCTTCACACTAGGGAGTCATCAATAGCACAATGTCACAACATGCAAACAGGCGACAAAGAATGGTAGCGCATCATCACACTCAATAACAACACAGTAATTCAGAGACCAAATTCATCCCATTTGCCAATACCTTGAATGCAAGCTGTTAAGGATGGGAACAAGGCTGCAAAAAGGTAATGTGTTCTAAAACAAACTGAAGCAAAAAAACTTCAAGTTTTAATTCCTTTCTCAACTTACTTAAAATGTGATGTTCCACCTACCTCAAAACAGCACAACTGAGTTACAGGACGCTACAGCACAGGTTCTCCTATGTCCTGAGTCCTCAATGACCTTGAAGGGCTAGGGCCAAAATGTTGGGGGTCCTTGCAGCCCTTCCTTTTCTCTAATTTTTGGTCTTCAAACTTAAGTTGTTAACTCTCTAGACATGAAACTTAATGATATCATTACCCTATAACATGGGCAGTTGAGCTGAACCTCACTATCTGTCTGAATAACAAACATCTTAGACATACCAAGGAACAGGTATTTTCCATCAAGTATTGATATGTTAAACTTTAAGTCCCTATAGAAGGTGAAGAAAAAAAGAAAAAAAATTAAAAATATCAAGAAAAATTACATTATTTTTACACAGAAACTTAGAAATCGTATCATATACAGCATTGTAGCAGCACAGTCCTACAACGTTTCTCTTATCTCTTGTTTTCATTTATTACCTTAAAAAAAAGGTAATCTTTACTTCAGAGAAAGTATGGCAGTAATTGGTATGACACGACAAGCAGTATGTATTTAGAAGACCAGAAATAATGGGGCCACAGAGGAAAGTGGCTGATGATGTAGAGTGTGCCTAAGGAGAGCTACATGGAGAGAAAACATTCTCTCAGGCTTTCACAGAGAGCAAACTGGTCAAGCAATGGCCAT
>NDGM010988330.1:0-10265 GCA_002564305.1 Octomys mimax | reverse complement strand
CTGGGAAGGCCTTCCTGCCGCTCAGGGGTGGACAGCACCTCCTCAGGTGGTGGACTGGGAAGGTCTTCCTGCCGCTCAGGGGTGGACAGCACCTCCTCAGGTGGTGGACAGGGTGAGTCCTCCTGCTGCTCAGGGGAAGGTGTCCTCCAGAAAGAGGGCCGTGAACGACGCTTCCAGGAACTTCGCTGCAGAAGCGCGCGGTCTCGCAAGGCAGAGACGTCCAGGCGGGAGCCAGGGAGCAGGGCCTGCAGCAAAGGAGACATGGAGCCCTGTGGTACTGGTTTCCAGGTCCTGTCCCTCCCTGATCCACTCCAGAGCCCTCACCTCACTCCAGCTGCTGTGAGAGTCCACTTTGTCACTTCCCAGGGCCTCTGCAGTCTCAGAGGGCCCAGGTGCCATCTCTACAGGAGGCTGGAGTGTTGGCTGCCCCTCCTGGCCCTGGATATCCTCCAGGTCTTCTAGAGCAGTCCCCTTGGCCTCTGTGCACTGGTCACCAGTTGCCGCCCCATCGTCCACATCTAGCAGCTTCTGTGCCTCTCCCTCAGGATGGCAGTCCCCCTGCTGCCTGTCACTGTCCTCCCCCTGCCCTCTCACATGCCACTCTCCAGTCTCGTCTTCCAACAGCACCTGTGCAGCCTCCACAAGCACTGCAGCTTTCCCAGCCTCTTCTCTCTCTTCAGAGTCCCAGCCTCTCCAAGCCTCTCCCCCCTCCTCTTCCTGGCTTTCCCCAGCTAGGATGGCCTGGGCCTCCACCACCTCTGCAGTCAAAGGGCTGGTCTGTGCGACCTCTTGGTCCTGGAGCCTCAGCACTGCCTCCTCCAGCCTCTCACCTTCCCTGGGTGAGCCGTCTGCCTCCCAAGGCACAGTGACCCCCACCACACTGTCTTCAGTATCTTTGGCCTCTGACTCTCCCAGTGCCAGGCTTGGCCCTGCCTCTGTCCCTTGGTCTGCCTGCAGCTCCTGGTTCTCCACTACAGAGTCATCTTTCTCCTCCACTCCACACACCAGGACCTCTGGCAGTTCAGACTCCCAGCCTCCTTTGGCCTCGGCCTCCAAGGCCTGGTCTCCTGCAGCCTCCCCTTCAGCATCTGCTTTATCCTCCTGGGCAGTTTTGCTCTCTGTGTCCTCTCTCCACCAGATCTTCCAGTCTGCAGCCTCAAGGACTTCAGGAGGGACAGACCCCATGTGTCGGGGCTGTTCCGCCACCCCTGCTTGTGTCTCCTCTTTGCTCAGGCTTGGACCTGGCCTGTGCTCCTCCTGACACCCCTGTCCTTTCAGCGGACCTGTTGGCCCTTGAGCATCTCCTGCCAGCTCAGGCCCCTGCTTTTCAGGGACACCCCACTCCACCCTCAGTGTTTCTTGGCTCATCTGATCCTCCTGGCCCTTTACCCACATGAACTCCTCCTTGGGCCTGGCCTCCAGGCCTGCTTCTGAGTCAGCCTCACCTTCAGCCTCCTTGTGCAGGGCCAGCTCAGCCTCTGAGGCCCAGCACCTCTCTTTCTTTTCTGGAGTCTCTTCTGGGGCCTCCTGCAGCCTGGCACCATCAGCCTTGATCTCTGGGCTCTGCCTGCTCTGGGCCTCTTTCCTACATGGACCCGTCTGACCCTCCGAGAGCTCCCCTGCCTCCACCCCTGGCTCTGGGGCTCCTGCAGCCTCCATCTTTGCCTTTTGGTTCTCAGCTGCATCTTCTGTCGCTTCAGTAACCAGGGCCCAGGGCTGTTTGGGGAGAGCCTGCACTTCATCCTCTGTTTTCTCCTCTAGCTCCTCTTCCTGCTCTCTGTTGAAGGCCTCCTCTAGGGTCCTGATACTACTAGTAGCTTCCAAGAGCCTATCTCCTGGGACCAGCCCATCTTCCGTCTCCCTGACTCCTGAGAGGTCAGCTTCCTCTCTATCTGAGGCTGCCCTGTCCACCTCCTTGACTAAGGTTGCCCAGGCCTCCTCTTTATGCAAGCTTATCCAATCTTCACACTCTGGCCCTGGGTCCCGGGTCCCTTGCAGCCCTATGCTTTGGCCAGCTCTCACTGCTGCCACCTCCCCTTCCACTTTCCAGGGCCCTTGGGCTCCAGACACCTCAGCTTCTGCAACTGCCTTCCTGACCTCCAGCCATGTCTCCCCACAGTGCCCAGCCACCTCCTCTTCCCTCTCAGCACTGGCCTTCTCCTTGGGTTCCCTATGCCAGGGCGGCTCTGACTCCACCCCTCTGGCCATCCCAGGCTCTCTTGCCCTGACCTCTTCCTCCTCCTCCTCCTCCTCCTCCTGTTCCCAGGTTCTCAGCGTCTCCCCTCTGTTCACTTCCTGCTCTTCAGCTTCTTGCCTTTCCTTGGCCTCACCGCTCCTGTCTCTGTGAGTCCCAGACCCTGCCTCAGAGGTCTTCTCAGCCTCTAAGAGAACACTCGGCTCTGGGCCCCTCCCTGCCCCAGAGTCCTGCCTACCTGCTTGGGACCCGCAGGAGCTGCCTTCTCCCCACCCCCAGACCTGTTCTGCAGCTGAGCTGTCCTCCTCACGTCCTCCTGCCTCTCCAGGCCCTCTTGGCACTTCAACTCCCTCACTGTGGCCACCTCTAAGGCTGTGCAGGGACTCCTGGGCTTTCTTCTCCTCGACAATCTTCCCTGCCTTTCCTTCAGCCACCTCTCCTAGTTCCTGTGCCTCCCTCTCTACAGTGGGGACCGCATCACCCATGAGGTAGGAGACAAAGGTGCTGAGGGAATCCTAGAAGAAAAAGGGGAGGGGGTAAAGGCGTTCAGAGGAGAGCCAGTGCTTTCCCTGGGGCCCTAGGCCAGAAGAGCCCTAGATAAAGAAGAGGACTCTGCGATCTGAGAGGGATAAGAGGAATCTCCAGAGGGAACACAAAAAGACCCAGACTAAGGGACTAGGGATGTGGGGGTCCATTTGTGGAAGTGGAGGATTGAAACCTGGCAAAGCCTAGGTTAGGAGTTTGCTGGCCCTGGGAAAGGAATCTGAGGAGAGGCTCAAAGCAGAAAAGATGAGTCCACAAAGAATGGGGGTGAAAGCCTGGCATTTCTGCCTCTCACCAGTGCCCCCCTTAAGGCTTGATGTAGCCCAGGGAGGTGTTGCCGGAGGAACTCCATCTTGTCTCTATGCTTCCAGAAAGCTGCTAATGATTGTCCCAACCCACCAAGACGAGCCAGTCTTCCCCAGGACCTAAAGATACTTCCTCTTCCCCTGCCCCTCCCTGACGTAGGGCTAACCTAGGCCCTGCCCACCTCCCCTAGGTCTGCAGCAATCTCCGCCTCAGGCAAAGCAATGGGTATGCACTTCCCAGGGGCTTCTGTTGCATATTTGGAGCTCCAGGGAAGTGAGGGATGCTGGGAAGAAAACACAGTGGGTGGGAAATCTCAGAAATGGGGATGAGGCAGAGTGCAAGTGCAAAGGAAGCCCCAGTGACTCAGGTCTTGACACTGGGGCCTGGGGGCAGCCACAACAGCCATTTCCGTCTCCCCCAGACCACAGCCACTCTGTGAGAGGAAGCTGGGGTTTCTGCTTCCTGTTATGCCTGTGGACCAGGAGGACTGAGGAGGGGGCTGGTGGGAGCTCTGGTTTCCTTTTTCCAATCATTAATGATCCCCTAAGGGCACAAAGGAGCTGGGTCGGTGGTTCCAAGGCTCATTCCTCTGCAACAGAACTTGGTTGAACTTTGTATTGTGGCTGTGTGCACCTCCTACTGTGAGTTCCTTGGGCGCAGAGGCCAGGCTGGAAACACGGCTGTACTGCTAAAGCCCTGCAGGGGTATGAAGGAGGCTCCCTGTTCTCATTGGTTGAATGACCTGGGCAACACACCGCACTGAAGGGCGGATGGTGGGCTGGTAGACTTGGGCACAGGCTTTTGGATGCAGTAGCTGTTCCGCAGGCAAAGGTCATAACAAAGAGGAGTCCCGATGCTGCTTTGCCACCTGCAGAAGGCAAGGGGATGACTCCTTATTTGGATTATGTGGAGTGGACTTCACTGTCCTAAGAGAGCATAGAATTCGAATTTTAGGCATCAGAGAAATCTAAGCACTCCTGGTGCTTCAGCTGCCTCTACTGCTCTATTTTTTTTAACGCTAAATTCGTCTCTGAGGTCACTTCTAGGTCCGATTTTGTTGAATCTTACTATTTTTTCATCTGTGGGTCACTTTGTGTTTCGGTTGGTTTGTTTAGGTTTGGCGCCAGGATAATTGGGGAAGGGGGTACTTAACATCTAGAATTATTGGGCAGGTGTGGTCTTTGTTTTACATTTTTCAAACAATTTGTTAGGGCGGCAGATAAGACTACGAATGACGCGTGGATGGCCCTTTGTTCCTAGCTAGGACTGGTCTGGTATGACAGACTGTGGGCATGCGGCCATATTTGTTTCTGGCAAGCGAGGGTGGTGGGAGACGGGCTGAAGCCGCGCAGGCCGTGACGGCAGGAGCCCGTCGCGGCCGTGAAGCGGCTAATCAAGGCGCTGCTTTGCTGCTCCCTCCCTCTCAAGTGTAAAATCAGTGGTTGTGCTGGCCTCTTTTTCATGCACCAAAACTGAGAAGGTCCAACGCGGAGACCGAAGGAAGACCCGGAAGTGGGCAGGATCGCCCATCGTCACGTGATGGGACAGCCAGCGTTTGCCTCACGTGACAGCAGCCCGGCGGCTACCTGGCGCGGAACGCCCGGCCGCTCTTAAAGGTACAGGCCGTAGGGGGCCCGCAGCTTTATAAGCGGGCGGGAGCAGAGCCCGACCGGTGGGCGTGGTAGGGCTGGAGGGCGCCAGGGGGGTCCGGGGCTCCGCTGACAGATCGCGGGGCGCGGTCGCGACGGGCAGCTGGAGCTGCGGCGGACCGTAAGGCGCTGGTCTTTCTCACCTGGCGCAGACTCTCCTTCCCCAGGCTGGAGCCAACTTTGAACCTTCTCTGGCTTTGGACCCATCGGGGGACCTGAACTCGATGCCATGGGATGCTGTGCGGGCTCGCGGCGGCACCTTTCGGATTCTGAGGGTGGGTGTTCGGGACGCCTTCCTGGAGTGACCACCGGAGGGGCTCGGAGGCTGGCTCGGCCAGAAGACGCGGGACCTGACCGTGGTCTGGGGTCATGCGCTCTTCTCTTCCAGGGGAGGAGGCCGCCCCGGAGCCCCGAGCCCCTCTGTTGGAGGATCGGGGTGCTGCTCAGTGGAAGAACGCGGTGGGCTTCTGGTGAGTGGCCAGAGAAACCAACAAAATACGTGTGACAAGTGGAAGGGTGGAGACAAGGACTGAGCTGTGTAGAGGAGCTGACTTCACAAGTCTGGTTTTTGTTTGTTTGTTTCTGTTTTTCTTTTTCTTTTTGAGACAGGCTCTTGCTATGCAGCTCAAGCTGACCTTGAGCTCACTTGGTAGCCCAGGCTGGTCTTGAACTCCCAACAATCCTCCAGGCGTACACACCTGGCCACAAGTGTTTACTGAGTCCACTAGCTGCCTGTGACTTTGCCAGATTTCACTTACTGACTTAATCATGTTGACCCCCCTGCAAGGTTACTTACCTACAGGTTGTCCCTCTGGTCTGCTCAGCCCTAACATTTTATAATGCATGTAGTTTAAAAAGAAAGTCTAAGTCACAACTTCAAATGGAACCCCAGTATTTTCCAAGTGCTGTCCATACATCCAATACATCCGTTGGTGCTACAACTTTTTTAGAAAGATCACCTAGATTAGATGTGGGGTGCATGCCTGTAGTTGCAGGACTCTTGGTCGGGCAGGAGGGAATCTGGCCTCAGCCACTTGGTGATATAGTAAGAGCCTGTCTCAAGATTAAAAAATACAAAAAAGTGAGGAGGTAGCTCAGTGGGAAGGCCCTGGATGTAGTCCCCTGCTGGGGAGGGGCGGAAATCAGCTAAGGATTTCAAGCAACCATGGATACACTGAGTCTTAGGAAATCTAGTGTTCGCCTAACTATGGAAGGCTTTGGTTGGACATGGCTTCCCATGTGACTCTTCGTTTTTGTGTTTTGGTACTGGGAATCGAACTCAGGAGTTTGCATTTGCCAGACAGGTGCTTGTGCCCCTGACCTATATCCCCAGCCCCTATGTGACTCTTTGGAAAAGTGACTTAACCTCTCTAAGCCTCAGTTTCCTCAGCAGTAAGGTAGGAAGAGCCACATCACCGGCTTGGGAAATCTGTGACGCGGGGCCCACTTTCTTTCCTCCCACTCAGCACAGCTCTAAGAGATAAAAGTAGGTGAAGATCTTTTATGGATCATAAAGGGCTTTGGTTTTATTTTGATCTCTATGGCACTCTGCGTGGTAGCTAGCAGAGAAATTATATCCTTAGCTTTTACACAAGGCAGGCTGAGGCCATTTAAATAAGAAACAGCAGGTTTGGAACCTGAACCTTTGTGGGTTTTGTGTGTGTGTGTGTGTGTGTGTGTGTGTGTGGTTTTTTGATTTTATTTATTTATTTATTTATTTATTTATTTTGCCTTCTTTTGAGACAGCATCTTACTATGCAGCTCAGTCTGGCCATGAACCCACTTTGTAGCCCAGGCTGGTCTTGAACTCACAATGAACCTCCTGCCTCAACGTCCTGAGCACTGGGATTACAGGCGTGCACCACCAAGTCCAGCTAATTTTTTTTTTTTGTCCCAGGAATTGAACTCAGAACCTTGTACTTGTCAGGCATGTGCTGTGCTACTGAGCTATATCTCCAGCCCCCTGAACCTTTGGGTTTTAAGCCCCAGGATATTTTTTATTGTATCACAGTGTATTTGTGGATGGAAAATGCCCGGGAACAGAGTTGTTTGTGGGAGCTCTGAGATCTCTCCCTGGGGAGGACTCAGAGCTTGGAGGTGAACCTGATTCTGTGATCCCAAAGCCTCCATTTCTAACCTCAGTGCTGAAAGAAGCTAAAATCTGGTGCTAGAGGAAAAAAAGCAGAAGCTGCTTGGAGGATGCAGGTTAGGGGGACCTGCACGGGCTCTGCATAGACAGTGGCTTGACGCCAAGTGAGGGTCTGCCTGCCTCATTCCAGGATTCTGGGCCTTTGCAACAACTTCTCTTATGTGGTGATGCTCAGTGCTGCCCATGACATCCTGAGACATGAGAGGGCGTCTGGGAACCAGAGCCACGTAAGTCAGCCCCTGGCCGCCATACCACCACCGAGGTTGGTTTCTGTGGGGAGAGATGGTTTCACCTGAGGTGGAAGACGCCTTGAAAACTTCATAGAGTGAGGTGACCAATCAGTGGGGCAGGGGGCTAAAGTTGCTCACCTCCCAGCCCCCCAGGGCAGAAAGATTTTTTGGTCTTTTTGAGACAGGGGCTCACTATGCAGCTCAGGCTGGCCTTGAGCTCACTTTGTAGTCCAGGCTAGTTTGGAACTCCCAAGGATCCTCCTGCCTCAGCCTCCCAGATGTTGAGCTTACAGGCGTGTGCCGCCACGCCTGGTTTAAGGGCAGGAAGAGGTTTAAGAGATCTTTGGTCCCCGGTTCCACCAAAAAAAAAAAGAAAGAAAGAAAAAAATCTCCGGTTCCGCCAAAAAAAAAAAGAGATCTTTGGGCATTGGGTTGATAAACTCAAAGGGGCTGGGAGGCTGGGGACCTAGCTTAGTGACCGCACACTGGCCGAGCATGTGTGAAGCCGTGGGTTCACTGCTAAGCCCCCCAGGAAAAGGATGCAGAGGGTTGATGTGGCTAATCTACGGCAGGGCTGACTCGAAGCCATCCTTCAAGTTAAGCAGCTGTGACTGGGGCCTTGTCACCTTCCTGCCTCCCTAGAAGAAAGACATCCTTTTTTCCCCCTCAGGTGGACCCAGAGCCAACGGCCATGCCTCATAACAGCTCATCTCGATTTGACTGCAACTCTGTCTCCACGGCTGTGAGTCCCCTGTTGGCCCCCCGGGAGCAAGACATTTCCATCCCCAGCCCCTCACACCCAGCCTGGCCTGCTGCGGCTATGATTATAGAGATTGCCACCTACTGGGCCTTTCCGTGAGTGGCATCAGCTAACTCACGTCACCCATGTTACTTCTGTGAGCTTAAGCGTTGTAAGATCCCCATTTCCCAGATGAGGAAACTGAGGTTCAGAGAGGGTCAGTTCTTTGGCACATGGTGAAAGGATACCAAGGCCTGTGTTTGTTGCTGCCTTTCCTCTGCCTCTTGGCTGGGAGAGTTGTCCCAGGGATGGTCTGGGGTCTTATCTTTTCCTCCTGTCCCAGGCGGTGCTCCTGGCAGACATCCTCCCCACCCTGGTCATCAAATTGCTGGCTCCTCTGGGCCTGCATCTGCTGCCCTACAGGTCTGGTCCTGAGGGGGGCAGCTGGGAGGGGAAGGGGATGGGCGAGAGGCTGGGGAGTGGAGCCCCGAGGCCAAGCTGCTCACCCTTCTCTCACCCCCAGCCCTCGGGTTCTCATCAGTGGGGCTTGTTCTGCCGGAAGCTTCATCCTGGTTGCCTTTTCCCACTCTGTGGGGACCAGCCTGTGCGGTGGGTGTAAAGTTCTATATCAGGGTCGTTGGCCCTCGGTGATGGTGGGGGGTGGTCTCCCCAACTTCTGAAAGGAAAGTGATTATTTCAGTGGCCCACAGAAGGCTGTGAAGGCTGCCCTGTATAGGAGCTGGGAGACAGGGCAGTCTGGAAGGAGCAGTGGGGGTAATAGATGGATGGAAGCAGGGTGGAGGCGGAAGGGATCTCGGGAGGCCTGCTCTTGGATGGAGAACGGGTGGGCTGAGGGATCATTCTGTGCAAGAAGTCGGAAGAGGAGTTGGCCCCAGTTCTGATCTGGACCTGGCCTTCCCAGGGAGTCCACTCTCAGTCCTCTGAGCCAGTGCAGAGAAGGCCATGGTTAGAGTCCTTGAGGGCCTGGAACTATTGGGGAAAGGCCACCTCCACATTTGTCCTCCTCTCAGGTGTGGTCCTGGCCAGCATCTCCTCAGGTCTTGGGGAGGTCACCTTCCTCTCACTCACTGCCTTCTACCCCAGGTGAGCAGGTGGGCAGGGATGAGAGAGCTCCTCTTCCTCTTCTTCCCCCTTTCCTTCCCCTCCCCCTCCCCTCCCCACTCCCCTTCCCTTTCCCCTTCCTCCTAACCCTGCCCCTGCTGAGTGTGTCCGCTTTCTCCTTCCCAGGGCCGTGATCTCCTGGTGGTCCTCAGGCACAGGTGGCGCAGGGCTGCTGGGAGCACTGTCCTACCTGGGCCTTACACAGGCTGGCCTCTCTCCTCAGCACACCCTGCTGTCTATGCTGGGGATCCCTGGCCTGCTGCTGGCCAGGTGAGTGGCCCTGGTGGGAGGGAGGGGACGGGAGTAAGGAGAACGCCTTCGTGATCCCAGTCTGCAGATCCTTATGGCCTTGTTGTGGCAGGGGAGGGATTCTGGACTCACAACAGCCCTAGATTCCAATCCTGGAGCTGCCACCTGTTAGCTATAGTGGCCCTGGACCTCTCTGACCCCCGTTTCCCTGTATCTCAAATGGCAGTGGTTGTCCTTGCTTTCCTGTGAGTGGGAAATGCTCCACAAATGTGTTGCTGAGATGATCTGGGGTCAGGCAGTGGGCTTCACGCCGATGCTGTATCTTCATGTGTGTTAGGAAATGATTTTAACCAGCCAGTCACAGATTGTGGCTTAGGTCTAAGACAGTGCCAGGCAGAAAAAGGGAATCAGTGGAAAGAAGATATTTAGTAAAATATGTGTAAGAAGAGTGTAGGGGAAGCCGGAGTGTCTGGTAGAACAATAAGAAAAAAACTGGCCCCTAGGTGTGAGCCAGCAGTCAGACAGGGCCCTGGGTAAGAACAAAGAAGGAGACAGACTTTGACTCCAAGCCAGGCAGGATCTGTCCACAGTTGGGCCTCACTAGGCCGGGCCAGGCTGCTCAGGCACCACGAGCTGCCGGCCACTGGAAGCAGGCAGAAGTGGGGGCGGCGGGGCAGCGAGTGGCCCTTCGGGTCCCTGACTCTTCATTCTGTTCATGCCAGCTACTTCCTGTTCCTCACGGCGCCCAAGCCTCAGGACCCTGGTGGGGAAGATGTGGCAGAGAGCACAGCCCGGCAGCCCCTCTTAGGCACAGGAGACCCAGGGCCAGGTAGGAGGCTCCCACCCCCCGATTCTTTCCTCCAGGTTTTAGTCTGTTTCTGCAGTGGACTGGGTGTTGTGGAGCTGGTTCAAGTCAGAGCATTGGTCTAGCTGAGAGCCACTCAGGGGGTCCCGGCTGGGGAATGGCGGTGCCAAGGTGAGGTTCACGAGCCAGTCAGTGTCTCACTACTAGATCAGACTCGTGATCTGCCTGTTTACAGCCTCCCAAGAGCTGGGATTACAGGCGCACCACCACACCCAGTCT
>NDGM010988316.1:0-11919 GCA_002564305.1 Octomys mimax | reverse complement strand
TCTGTTACATAGTAGGGGGTCAACTGATACCTTGCTAAATTAATAAATGAATAAATGATTGAACAAATGAATGAAACATGTCTTTCTTCAAATAAAATATAATGCACAGAGGTTAAGAGAAAATTAATTCTAGGATTATTGAGTTAAAAGAGTGAATCCATGTGGTCACCAGTCAATGGCTTCAAAGCCCTATTGAAAGAGAGCTTCAAGAGAAGCAGTACAGTGATACTCATGAGTAAAATAAGTCAGACAAATGTGTAAACATCACATGGTCTCCCTAGTGTAAGAAACTTAAAGAGTAAATAAAATCTGAAAGGTACAATAGATACTATAAAAGGGAAAGGAACTGTTCAAAGTGAAAGAACAACTCAGATGAGGAAGAAAGGAAAAAGGAAGGGGAAAATATATATCTATACACAAGATAGCTAAAGATAATTGTACTACTAATTTATATTGGTTTATTAAAAGAAACAGTTAATGCTTAATTTTTTTGATAAATCTTGAATGCCTATATCTGGTAATCTGAATAACTCCTTTGATAATAACTATATGCAATATAACAACCATTGTTGATTTTGTATCATCTTCAAAATTCTGAATCATCTTTAATGTCTTTGTTTTCATTTTTATTCTCTTTAAAATAAAGCAATAAATGGAGTTTCATATAGATGAAAAAAAAGAAGCAGTACAGAGTTTAGAGTAGAAGTAAGGAGAAAGGTTATCTCTTTCAGAAGGCAACATTACAGTTTAAAACAAGGCCCATCTTATTGTAGAGGTAGCTGTGGCTGCGGTGGACTTGGGGTAAGACCAGGCAAAGTAATGCTAAGGCTACAAGGCAATCAGACTTCCCACTGGTCAGTGTTATGAAACCCAAAGGTCAAGCTTGGGTCTGACCACAGGCTCCGAGGTTCAGAGCACAGCTGCAGCTGCTCCTCACCTCAAAGCACCATGAGTGGCATCGCAAGTGACAGTAAACAGAACATTTCCTGCTGTTCCCAGGACACTCACAGAACCTGAGAGACCAAGAGAAGACATAACAGAAGATACAAGATGAGTCAGGGAAAGGGAATCGGAGAGCAGGATCTAGGAGGCCTGCTACAGAAGACATCTGAGGTCCCCGTGTCTCAGCCTCTGATCTGGTGACACAGGTTTTCCGAGACACTTGGGAGGCTCCATGTCCAAGAACCAGCAGTGAGAGCACACTAGGGGCTACAGATGTCAGCTAGTGGAGAACTAAATCGGGCCGGACCCCAGGTAGAGTGCCGAGGGGTGAGCCCTGTACCTACTGGAACTAAACAGCTTGCTTCGTTTGGGCTGAAAAGTCTCGTAGTGTCAGCGTCTGCACTTCAGTTAAAGTTCTCTTGGCCACAATCATCAGTGGAGCTACTTTTAGAGCTAAATTAGACCAGGGCCACTGTTTCACTGCTGTGACAGTACTGAGGTGCGTATGGCCTGGAAGAGAGTCTAGAAACAACTCAATAACCCAATGAACTAAATTTTGCCTTCAGCTTCTCTTCTAATTCACCATTTTCAAGATAGTTTTAATTTTAAAAAATAATGTAATCATGTCATTGCTTCTCAGAAACAAATGCAGACACTAATTATTCTAGATGAAAGAAATGTCTCCACAGCCGAGCATGTGTCAGAGAAAGGCGTTCTCGTTGCTTTCACTTCCCTAAACATACTCCCCTTTAACAAATATGTCAGCTCAGCATTGTATCCACTCAAATATTTCTGGATATTCCAATCATGAACTGCCTAGTACTTTATCAGAAAAGTAGCAAGCACCATGACTTAAAATACACACACACACACACACACACACACACTCACACACACACACTCCAAGTAGTTTGAGTAAGAAGAGATTTAATTTTATTGAATCTTTCTACTCTTATAGCATGTGCTTATATCCACAGACAACTCTTCAGATCCCCAAATCTGGCCCTTCCTTTGGTATTTTCTGGGGAGCAATGGTGTATTCTGTTTTCTTTGCTTCTGTACATCATGCTGTCTAAAGGGCATTTAAGAAAACTTAAGGCATTATTTCCTCATGACTCCCAGCCAAGTCCCTGGGGGCATCAAAGGTGCAGGCCCAGGGGCCTGTGAGATGATAGCTCAGTGGTCTAAAGCACCTGCTTAGGCAAGCCTAGGCTCTGCACCACATGCTGTGCCAGCCCGGTCCCCAGGGTGGGCTGAGCCAGCCACAAAAAGAAACGCTCCTCCTTGCACTTCCCAGATGTCAATCAATCCAAATCCACAAACTACAAAAGTTAAACAGATGTTATTTCAAGTCTTAGAATTTGCAATTTGGGAAACATCGTTTTGGATAAGCTTTTTCAATTTGGCACAGGTTATTTTTCTTTAGCTAGCCTTCTAGAGTGGCCACAGATTTGCTTATAATAACACCAAACTTTTTAAAATACACAAAAATTGAGCACAAACAATAAGATTAAATCCAGCAATCAGAGTGATGAAGTGTAACAGACACCCAGTAGGTGCTTTCGGCAGAAACCTCGCCACCCGAGGTGATTACTTGGGGTCCTCAGCCTGCAGAAGCAAGAGCTTCTTTGTGTAGCAACTTACAGTGGAATTTCTAATTGTACTTCGACTTATAATTATTACTCGGGAGCAATTTGCATAATTGGCCTTTATAGACAATATGCATCCATCTAAATTAAATGTACTTTCTGCAATAGTATGATTCTAGCACCATGATATTTCTTTTGGATAAATCCCTCAATGTAGTGATTTTAACGTCGATGCTATCCATTCTTTGAGATATAAAGAATTTTAACTGAATTTTAGTTGCATATTTTAAAATGCTTTATTCATTGCGACTATATATAAAATTATTTATATCTAATAACCAAAGAAAGTTTACTACCAAATTCTTATTGTAGACATTAGTCTGTCATGCTTAATGAATCGATCCGTGTGTATAATTATAGATCAGCATGATTTTAGTCTGTGTTCTTTCACTTTACTAATCAGGGACACGACACAACATTTATAGAACCAGCAAATGGTGCAGTCACCCACGGATCGTGACAGCTCAGGTTTGCTGTTGCAAACTCGGACAGATTCCTACCATGTGGCAGAATTAGATGGGATTCTTCATCAAAAAGTGCTGGTGGAGGGTGCCAGACACCTTCCAAAGCAGATCCCCATCCCGGCAGCTAGTAGATGAGACAGCAGCAGAGACAGAAGAACCCCGCACTCGAGGGATTTAAGGAGGAACTCCTTGGGGGGGGGTCTGTATTTTCTGGCCAACATGACCAATCCCATATCCAATCTGAGCTTCTCTGCAAGATATTTTCAACTTCTTTTCTCTCAAAATAATCTTCTTTGGACTAAGAGCTTTGTTTTTGTTTTTGTTTTTTTCCTCCAATGCTATGTGTGTCTATTTTAAAGAACTCATTTATTTATTTATTTTTGGCGGAACCTGGGATTGAACTCAGCCTCTTGTGCTTGCCAGGAAAGCGCTTATTCCACTGAGCCATCTCCCTGGCCCCTTATGTGTCTATTTTAGAAGCTCTGCTAGAATCACGAGTAAGGCGAACTGTCATGGTGAGAACTCTTGGCGCTCCTCCAGCCAGACTCAGGCTGAGCACCGAGCGCATTCCCTTGTCACCCGGATAGATGGAAGGGTGGAGCGCCCCTCCACTCCCATTCTTGTACTGATGAGCTGCTAATACCCTGTGGATTCTCTGCCTGCAGCTTGGGACTCTGGCCAGCAGCATGGCCGCAGGAGCTGCTTAGCAGCCGCAACTGTCTTGTGGCCAGTTGTACACGTGCAGTCATGCCTAGGGCCTGCCGCTCTGCCCTGACTGCAGGCCATGCAGCACCAGTGTCAGATAAGTTGCAATCAGTGTTCTGAGAAAGGAATAAAAAGTGAAGGCCTTCATAGGCTGCCAGATGCTGCAAGGGAGCTGGAGCTGAGACTGATACAAGATAAAGACATGTGAACATTATGGAAACATTCATAAGAGTCCCCCACCCGGTTGATACATACCTTGAGTCTCTGGGCACAGCTTACTGTTCAGTTGGGTAGGTCATCTCAGATGCCTTTGGCAAAGCTTGGGGAAAACCAATGTGCATAGCTGGAATATGCCTAAGTCCTGCTTCTTCAAGATCCTACTGGCTTGATTTTGAGATTCTCTTTCTGTGTTGCTTTGTTATAATTTTCCTTTTCACACAGATTTGTTAACACTTGGGAAAGGGGCATGAACCAATGTTCTATTTTCCTTTTCTGAAACTGCCATTCAGTGCATTACCTACACACACCGTAGGAGCTCTTTGCTCGGCTCAGAGGTAAAGGAAGCAGTGATGCCCTGCCTTTAACCTCCAAAACCCCACCTTTGCATGCAGGATGAAGGGAGACTGTCTCCAGCTCACAGGCCTCACTCACGCTTTGCTCAGGGATCAGTCCCTGTCCTGGTCCGATGTTGGCTAGAGTTAGACAGGGAGACCATAGCAGGCATAAGAGACAAAGCAGAGTTCAAAACAGAATGAGATAGCCGTTACCTTGCTGTGTAACGCTTCTATAATCATTTGGTACATCTCTGCCCAAAGCAAGCCCACACCGCAGACATCTGAAAGTGACACACTGTATGCCTTCACTCCCATGCCTGACCACTTGGCCGTCTATTTCCAAAGCGGACACACAGCATTCCTGATTATCACAGCTGATTGAACGGTGATACCGGGAAGAAGAACATTCTCTACAGACCTTTCTACCTTGGGCTGAAATCTGATTTAGATTAGAACTCATCTCAGACAAATTTCTTTCATAAGTTTCTTATATGACTAAGGCCTCCAAGGGAACACTGAGCATCTGAAGAGAACCAGAAAGGCATTTCGGAGATATCAACACTCCAAAGTAATTTCTTAAGAAAAATATCAATAAATGTGTACATCATGAAAATAAAATAAAGGTAATTACCATAGCTTCCTGAACCCTGGAGGATAACTTATGAACATAAGATATCCAAGCTTACACTTGGTATAGAGGCCTTCCTGGCACTGCTTGCATGCCATCTCACCTGAAGGCATAAGCTTTTATATATCTGATTTACATTAAGCTCTACTTATATTTGTGCATGCACCTATGTGTCTTGACTGAAATCTTTCATCAACAGTATAAGAACCAAAGACCAGGGCCAGTAAGATAGCTCAGCGGTCTAAAGCACCTGCATAGGCAGTGCAGGGACTGCAGTTCAATCCCTGATACCACATACCATGCCAGCCCCACCCCCAGGGTGGGCTGAGCCAGCCCCCCACACACACACACACAAAGAACCAAAAGACTGAGGAGTGAGGGGCTGGTTCCTCATGGCACTGGGACCTGGCCTCTTGGTAACACAGGAAAGGGGTTACTCACTTCCTGGGGTACAGCTGAGACCGTCACCCCTGAGTCCCAGGAGTTCTCACCTAAGAGAACACACAGTCCACAGAGTCACCCTTCAACGACCCTTGTTCAAGAGGAGGCACGATGAGAAGACGTCCCTAATCCTCCCTAGTTTGGCTTTGGAATGCATCTTATTCTTTCCAGATGTTTTCTCTGGTACTACATGCTCACTGTATTGTAAGAGTAACGCTGTGTTCCCATGCTCACAGTCAATAAGGGAGAAATAGTCTACGAATGAGCCCAAAACAGAGTAATTTGAGGTTTATTTTTAGAGGGGGCCTGGGTGGATCTCACAGTTAATAGTATTATCATGATGGCATGCAATTTAAAAAGAAGAAATAAAATTATCATTATTTGTCAGTGACATAATGCCGCATGGAGAAAATCCAAAGGAATCTAAAAGATGAAAACCAACCAAACAATACTCTTTTAAAACTAGTAGTTTATCTTATTTTTATTTTTTTAAATGTATTTTGTGCTTGGACTCGTAGTGATCCTCCTGTTTTCAGCCTCCCCAGCGCTGCGATTATTGGCATGTGCCACCACACCTGTACTCATCACCAACTCAGCGCGCCCAGGGGGTAGGCTGGCTCTGCATGTGGTGCCATGGATTGAAACCCAGTCAGTGTGCTTGCCTAAGCAGATGCTTAGTGCACTAGTAGTTTAGGGCCGGCCAGATAGCTGAACAGATTAAAGCGCCTGCTTAGGCAGACTCAGGGACTGGGATTTGATCCCTGGCCTGCCATGCCAGCCCTGGCCCTGAGGCATGGTAAGACAGCAATTGAGACTGGGCATGGAGGCGCGTGCCTGTAATCCCAGAGCTGGGGAGGCTGAAAACAGGAGGATAACCACGAATCTGATCTATGTAGTGAGACCCTGCACACCCTGTACTAAATACATTTTTAAAACCCCAAAAAACTACTAGTCTATTTAACAAGGTTGCCGAATAAAAACTCAACATGCAAATGTCAATTCTATTTCTGCACGCTGTCAAAGATCAAATGAACACTAAATTGAAAACATGCTGCCATTTACAGCACCCCCAATAAAATGTATACATATAATTCTAACAGAACATTTATTTACATGGCTGCTGAACACTACACAGTGTGATGATGAGAGAAATTTAAAAAGTTATAAAGAAATAAGAAAACATGTTTTGCTCTCGGATTACAACATTCAGCATAGTAGTGATGCTAATTCTCCTGAAATTGTTCTATCAATTTAGCACAATTTCTCTGGAAACCTCAGTAGGTATTTTGAAGACTTCATCAAGATTAATACGAAATTTATGTAATTTATTAGAGTAGTTAAGGCAATTTTAAAAAATAATAATGAGTGGCAGGAATCACTCCATTAAATTAAGATTCACTATATAGCTACAGTAATTAAGATAATGTGTGGTGGATGTATAGATTAATGCAACAGAAGAAAGAAGCCAACAATAAACTCATATGCATACAATTAAAGAAAATCAATGGAGGGAGAATTGTCTAAAACAAAATAACTTTGATCTCTACCTCATATCTTATACAAAATTAACCCAAAATAGAGCACAGACTTAAATAAAAAAATGTAAAAACTATGAAAGTTTTAGAAGAAAATCTTTAGAACCTAGGTCAAGGTGCAAAGTTGTTAGACATGACACTAAAAGCACAATCCATTGAAGAAAAAATTGGTGATTTGTACTTCATAAATATTAAAATATTTTTATACAATTGAGTATTACTCAGCTATAAAAGAAGATAAACTGGGCCGGGGAGATAACTCATTAGAATAAGCATTTGTCTGGCAAGCACAAGGTCCCGAGTTTAATCCCCATTGCCACAAAATAAATAAATAAATAAATTAAATAAACGAGGATTTTATAGGTAAATAGATGCAACCAGACACTATACTCATAAGTGAAATAAGTCAGACTCACATGGGTAAACATAATATTGTCTCCCTAGTAGATAAATTTTAAAGAGCAAACAAAATCAGAAAGGTACAATACATACTGTGAAAGAGAAAGAAACTGTTCAAGGGGAAGGAACAACTTGGATGAGGGAAAGGAGAGAGAGAGAGACAGAGAGAAATATGTGTATATGCACAGGATAGCTTGAATAATTGTACTGCTGATTTCTACTAACCCATTGAAAGGAACACTTAATAATTATTTCCTCTCTTCTTTTTAATTTTTTTGACCAATTTTTCATACTTATGTCTGGTAATCTGAACAACTAATTTGAAGACAACAATACGCAATACAACAACCATTGTTGATTTCCTATCATTTTGTTTAGTGAAATTCTGTATCACTTCTAATGCTCTTTTTACTATTTTTAATCCTTTCTAAAAATCAAAATATTTTTCTCTGTGAAAGACCTCAGAAAGGTGAGAAAATATGCTATAGACTAGTAGAACATAGTTGGAAATCACATATGTGACCAAGAACTTGTATCCAGAATGTTTAAAAATCTTTCTAAAGTCAACAATACTCAGGGTTAGGGATTGGGAATAAGGTGGGGATGTGTGACTACAAAGGTTGCTTGTGGTGGTTGCCGTATGAATTTACATGCGATAAGACTACAAAGAATCTTATGAAAAACAAGGGAAACCTGAATAAGCTCTGAATATTGTACCATCATCAACTTCCTGGTGGTCATATTGTTCTATAACTATGCAGATGTTCACATTAGAGAAAATTGGGTGAGGAGTACTCAGGTGCTTGCTGTAATATTTTTTGCAATTCCCTTTGAGCCCATAATTATTACAAAATAAAAAAGGCTTAGAGTTGCTGCCTGAATTGTCATCACAGCTGGTAAGCTCCCTTGATAACTGAGACCTAATTCCATTTTCCCCCTTTAGACTGCAGGTCTTTCAGGTAGGAAACGGCTTATGTTTCTCTGTGAACTCCATATTTCTGACCACACTAAAATGCTCAGTATGTTTCTTTTTTACATTTTCTTTTCTTTCTTTCTTTTTTTCTTTCTGTATTTAGTACAGGGTCTACAGGATCTCACTCTGTAGATCGGACTCGTAGTGATTCTCCTGTTTTCAGCCTCCCAAGCGCTGACATTCTAGGCATGTGCCTCCACACCCAGTCTCAATTGCCATCTCAGCATGCCCCACATGCGGGGCTGGCATGGCATGCTAGAGATCGAACCCCAGCCTCTGAGCTCTACCTATTTTATTTCTTTATTTATTTCATGAATTTGGTACAGGGTCTCATTACACAGCTTGGACTGTAGTGATCCTCCTGATTTCAGCACAGTGCACCTAGAGGGCAGGAACACATGGTGCCGGAGACTGAAGCTTGGTTCCTGCACTCACCTAAGAGGTGCTTAGTCGGCTGAGCTATCTCATTGGCCCACATTTCCTTTCTAAAGTTTTTTTTTAACTAGTACATTTGTAATATATAATAATTACATTCAGATTGAATATTTGCTACACACGTGTATCACATCTTTTTAAAAATTTATTTGTGTATTTATCTCTTTACGTATGTATTTATTTATTTATTTGATCCAGGGTCTTTCTATGCACTTCAGACTCATAGTGATCCTACTTTCTCAGCCTCCCCAGCACAGGAATTACAGTTGTGCCCCACCGTGCCTGGTTTCAGTGGCCCACACGGCATGCCCAGGATTCCACGGCCTGCATGGCATGGGGTACCAGGAATTGAACTCAGGTCCTTGTGCTTGCCAGGCAGGCACTTAGGCTGCTGAGCTATTTCACCCCTAGGGTTTTTTTCTTTTCTTTTAATCTCTATACTAATTTCTGTAGTGGTTTGTACTGGTTTACATTCCCACGGACAGTGTAGAAGTGCTCCTCTTTCCCCACTTTTGTCACTATTTCTTCATGAATCCTTGATGACAGCCATACTTACTAAAAAATGACATATTCTCAGTATTGTTTTGATCTGAATTTCTTTAGAGGCCAAAGAGGCTGAACATTTTTTCACGTACTTACTGGCCACTTATATTTCTGAGAAGTGTCCGTTCACTTCAGTGCTCATGTTTTGATTGTGGCTTTTGAGTTCTTTATATATTCTAGGTATCAGTCCTCTGTCTAACGAGTAGCTGCTGACTTTGTTTCCACTCTGAGGATTGTCTCTTCACTTGATTGTGTTCTTTGTTGTGCAGAAGTTTATAAATTATGGCTGTCCTTGGGTTTCTTTGATCGGAATCTTTGCCCCGGTGTCATCATCTGAATTGCCTGGCATTTCTTCTGGCTAGCCCTGATGAGCCAGATGTCCAGGTCTTTTAAATCCTGCAGGCCACAGAAGCTGGCCCAGGAGGATAGTAGTACATTCTGTAACTTAAAGGCAGCCTGAGCTCTGAGATGGGTCTCCTGCCGTGTGCCTCACTGCACCCTGTCTCTGAGAACAGTGCCCAAAACATAGGAAAGACTGAACATAACAGTAAACTGACTTACTATGCGAGAGGGAGAGAGAGAACAGTCTTGCACAAAAACTCATAGTCACTCCAGTAGGAAGAAAGAAGCAATTACTATATCTTCACGGATTGTACAAGGTCCACCTAAGAGTCTTTCCAGGAGTGTGTGTAATAATTTCTCCTTCTTCAGAATTTCTACAAACCCTGAAGACAGGCTACTGTGCAGTGCATTCGGTTCAGCTCTACTCAGAACTTATTGTGCCTAGCACCGTGCCAGCAAGGGGTGTCAGAGGTGAGCTCAGTCTGCCTCCTGCCCCTAAAAGAATTTCCTAGCCCCATCAGAGGTGCTGTGTACTGGAATAAGGTCATTCCAGCAGGTGAACCCACACTGGAGTTAGTGAGGTGGGCCTTCCAGGTCATTAGGCAGGCAGGTGGCGAATTGACAGGCAGATGGCACACATGCAGGTGACCAGTACCGAGCAGGTGTTCTATGCCAGATGCCATGGTGGATGCATCCCCACACCAGCTTTCTTACAGTCTGGACAGGGTTTATCCTTTCCTGAACCTGGAAGGATTGGGGAGGTAAGAGAAGGAGAAAACTTCCTCTGGGCAAGAGGACAGCATGCCTGGAGGCCATGCCCAGAGAAGCCTGCATAGCCTGGAGGTCCATGGGCCTGCAAGCACGGTCCATTTGTATTTATGGACTGGAAATGTAACCAAAATTAAGGTAGAAAAGGTGCTAAAATAGATTACAGAAGTCAGACATTAGAAGGATTCACCTGCTGTGCTAATGCAGGACAATGGCCTTCACACTTGGCTCTGTGGAAGCCTGGCATGGGGGCTGGCTTACCGTTACTGCAAATGTCTGGTTCAAACTTCATTCAAAGGTTTCAGGAAAATATTGCAGAATGCGTAGCTGGTGCCCTACTCACAATGCCTGAAATGCACGGCAGTCCTTACATTTCTTTTGTCGGAGATTTCTCTAACCACCAGAGTCTACTGGGTCTGGCCATGTGGCTGGTTGCCCACCTCCTGGAGCACTTAAACAATGGGGCTGATTGTAAAACTCCAGCTTCTTTTCCCCTTGGGAGAGATAACTGAGCCACAGGTCCCCTACTGACTCCCAGAGTGGCCCAGATGGATGAGCTCCGTTTGCCCACAGCAGTCGCTTACTTGATCAGCTTGCTCTCCTCGGCTGTTATCCCTTCCCAGACACTTGTTCTTGTCCACAGGTTTTTCCTAAGACACCTCTCAGATAAACTTACGTCTAAATATGTTTCTAGAGTAACTGAAACAGACACACACACACACACACACACACACACACATGCATACGTGCACAGGTGCGCACATACACAGAAGCCAAAGGCACTGAGTAAAAAAGTCAATGATAATCACACAACTGTATATGACTTGAAGGACATTGTCATGCGTTGCCAGATGCATGCTGTTTGGTGTACTCAGAATTCATCTTGTCAACTGCATTGCTCATAACGTTGAGTATTTCACAGGGGCGTCACTGATGTAAAAGATCGAAGCTCTGTGGAGGTGATTTCTCAAAGTCCAGGTCCATGTAAGTTATCTCAATCAGTTTGTACATTACTATGCCCTTGCCGCTGCCTAGTGTTCACTCCTGCGCTGTGATAATATTGCGTGGGTACCCACCCTGAATCTGGGCTACTTTTGATGTGATATTTACATGTGACAAGAGCAGTCTTGCAAGACGCTCTAGCCACACCCACCCAGCACAAAAGGACCAGCTCATTTGTCCTGGTATACAACCATTCAAAGATCTTAATCAGTTAGTACTGGCTGGCAACAAAAGTTCACAAAACCTATCCTCATGCACATCCTCCTGAGAGTTATACTGAGCAAACTAAGTACTGTTACCTTGTTGTTAACATCAGTGGTCTTGTCCACCCAGACTGTGCCCCACAGTGACTCTTTAATCCTCTCTAATTTTTATGGTTAAATATCCTCTGGTTTTCATCAATTTAGTTATGTTGCTAGCCAGAAGAGAACCATGTGCCACCTTCTGAACTGTAGCCTCTTTTAAAAGTTCTCCAGGGGGCCGGGGAGATGGCTCAGTAGGATAAGCGCTTGACTGGCAGACACAAAGATCTGAGTTCA
>NDGM010988299.1:0-19787 GCA_002564305.1 Octomys mimax | reverse complement strand
GCAAAGCACAGGGACTGCGGTTCAATCCCCCAGCACCACATGCCAGCCAGCCCCGCCCCCTAGGTGGGCTGAGCTGGACACACACACACACACACACACACACAATAAATAAATGTTAAAAAAATACTTGTTAATTTTTAAAAAATACACAGACAATTTTTTGGTTAATCTGGAATTTTCTCCATTGACCATTTTCTAGTTCTTTGTAAGTTCATTTCACTAGCAAGTCAAACAAATCAGGTAATGTCTCAGTTATTTTGTTTTGTTGCTAAGACAAAATACCCAACACCCAAAGATAAAGGAGGGAAGTTTATTTATTTAATTTATTTTTAATTTTTTTCCCATAATTTTATTGAGAAACAAATAGCAATGAGATAGTTTCAAAAGGGGGAAGTTTATTGTAGCTCATGGTTTGCAGGGTATTAGTCCATAGCTAACAAGGCCATATGGGCTGGCAGAGAGGCATGGCGGAGCAGGCAGGGAGCAGCAGAATGGCAGCAGCAGTAGCAGCTATGAGCAGCAGGCCACAAGCAGTGACCCTCTTTTTGCCCCTTGTATTCTGTTCAGGCTACATGCCCTGTGTAGCACCACCTCCAGGGTGGGCAGCCTTAATCCTACCTAGAACTATACCAAACCCATCAGTGGACTAATTTACTGATCACACACCCTCCTCAATCCCAACATCACATGCTCTAGGTCCAGACATTGAAATGCCCCACCTGTGATTGTATGAGGCTTTGGGAGGCATGTAGACTTAAGCCATGTTGGCCAATGTAATATTTAAGAATCTAGCTTTATAGAAGTATAGATGGCATCAGGTCAAAGAAGCAGACTACTCCCAAAGAATAAAATGAAGGCACAATATCTTCAGTCTCATTGTCAACTCAGTCCCCATTTTCTTTATCAACTCCTTTGACAGTTCTGTCTTGTGACATGAAAAAAATCACAAGGAAGCCCTAGGGAAGTGCCATGTGCTAAGACACTGCTATGGGTGGCCACTTGCATGCTTATTTTCTCAGTGACACTTTCCCATTCCCAGTGAGTGTGGAAGGAGGGACGTCACCCTCTCCATTTCACAGAGAAGTAAACGGAGGCAGAGATGTTAAAGACAAATCCAGCGAGATTTGACTCTAAGAAAGCTTCATTCCGAAGCCTGGCCTCTTTTACTTGTCATAACAGCAATTTACATTTTATGAATATTTTTAGTGACTGCTTTGTACTAATCTCTTTTTTAGAAAAGTAATGCTGAGGACTAGTGATACAGCTCAGTGGCACAGTGCTTGCCTGGCAAGTGCAAAGTCATGAGTTTGATTCCCAGTACAAAAGAAAAAAAGAAAGTAAGAAAGAAAGAAAGAAAAGCAACTTCATATGATTTGTGATGAGAAAGTAGGCAAGGTAATATGGAATCATTTATAGGCTCAACTAGATATTTCATAAATAGCCGCAATTGACAGATTTCACTGTGGACAGATGGCAGTTTTGGCTGAGATTAGCTCAATTCCTCGAAGGTAATTCTGTGCTAGTGGTCTGGTCTCTCCTACACACATTTGGGCTGGCTCGGCATGGAGTGGGGCGGGGGACTCCTCTGGCTTAATGTGAATCTTAATTTCTCACAGTTGCAGACTGAAATGACAGGAAAAGTAATATACTTTGTACATTCTTCTTTTAAAAATATTGCCATAAAGGGACTTGGAATGTAGGTTGACAGGAAATAAACTTGCAACTCCTATTTTCTTTCAGGAATTATTGATACTTGTAGCCAGTGCAGACTCAACTTATTTTGAGACCAGATATACAGAATTATATTTTAAACTTTAATTTGACACATTTTTTCCTTCTGAACCATTCCAAATCTATTTGACCAAACATCTTTTCATTTTGTATTCTTGTTTATTTGAAGAAAATAGAATTCATATGTTTCACATTTATTTATACTTATCAAAATGTTATTTGAAAATAGATATTTTATGTCTTCTAGAAGATATTTGAGGTGCTTTTGATAAGATTTAATTCTTATATCTGGGAAATGCTATTATATCTGAAGAGAAATAGAGCTCCCTCAGGGCCTTAGGTCAGTTCAAAGCTCCACCAAAAATGGTTATGGAAAGCTGAGCTTGGAAATGTAGTTTTGTATAATTCACAGCTCTCTAAAATTGCCAGTAGAGATTGCTGGTTAGGGGTTACTGGACTTGCAAAACAGCTTGGTTTAATTTCTGCTGTGTAGTCACAAATAGGCAGATTGATGGTAAACTATTCTATTTACCAAAATGTGTAATGTCTTTTAAACACTGTAAATTCTGAATACATAGTAGAACCTTCAAGTTTGGCTGAATGAAATTTCAAAGCAAATGACAAACTGATAATGCTGACAGCAGATACATCAGGGTCTATATTATTTGAAAAGGGTATTAATATATGCAAATACATATTTCTACCAATAATGTAAATATCTCATTAGAAAAATAGATGCAAGATGCATACACATACACTTAAAACAGATACATACATATATATATATATAATATTCATGTATATACAAACATACAAACATAAAGGATAGACTAAAGTGTGAAATATTCAGTTTTATTAATAGCCAAGTGAGTAAAAATGAAGATAATAGAAGTAATAAGATACAATTTTTAAACTAGAAAATTAGAAAAACAATGGTTCTTCAGTGGTCTGTTAGTTGAAGTATGAAATGGCATGACTTTTCTGAAGTGAACTTTACATGTGGCTTATCATTCTTAAAAAGGATTTGTGCCTCTGGTACCTTAATTTTACCTGCAGGAATGCATCCCGAGCTGTGGCCAAAGATGTGCACATGGAGGCATTGATGATACTACTATTTTTAACAGTGAAAATTGAAATCTACAATTTCTTATGACAGAGTTAAATAAATTAGGGTATACTCTGGAGACTTATCCAGTAATGTCGTATTATTGAATTTAATGTCATGGGAAAAGGCTACTGATATAAATGAAAACAGAAGAAAAAAAAACTTCTATTTCATCTCAATTTTATAAAAACAAAACCATATATGCAAATGCATGAAAAGGAATTTTAAAGAGAAATCAGTAGTTACTCTTTGGTAGTTAAAATGCATGCAATTTTAATTTTCTTCTATATACCTTTGCATTTAAATAAAATAACCATGTAATAAATTTATAAGCAAAATACAGTGATGCTGTATTACAATGCTTATTGTAATAAAATTATTTGAATTCCTAGTAGATGAAAGTACCAGATCCATTAAAAACTGAAAGGGTGACTTTGAACCTTCACAATAACTCTCAGTAACACTTCTTACCCATTCTACATTCTCCTGGTAGTAGCACAACCATCTTTGAAAAATAGTCTGCTTGAAATTTGCTATACTTTTTTATATGAAAATGATAATCCTAAAGAAAAAGAATTCGCTGTATTTTGTTGCTTTAAAATCTGCCCTTAATTACTAGCAGAAGAATTTTATGGTTTCTGAATAGAACCTGTCTGAAAAAATTTTAAGATTTCTTGCTCTTTAGTTTGAAGGGAAAATTGGGTTTCGAATAGGCCAGTTATCTTTAGTAAAACATCTTTTCAGAAGCCATGTTTCCCCATGAGGTTAGACTTGATTGGTTTGTCTTGTCTACCTCATTAAGTAGAAGAGAGTTTGGATGCAAAGCATAAGAAGATGGGGCTAAGGAATCGGAACCCTATTACAAACATAATCTAGTCTGGAGAGATGTGATGTGTGGGTTGAATGAAGACCTCAGATGGCACTTCAGTTCTGCCCCTTAGCACATATGTAAGCTTGTGTGTTCACATTGTAGCCTTTGTTTTTCTACTTTAAAGTGTTTTTGTGAGGAACCTATGTAACAATATATGTGGATTGTTATTGTGGTCATACAACACATAGACGATGACATTGGAAACTGGATACCTGCCTTATCTAAAATTGTTGGATTAAGCTGAAGTTTTGTGGTCAACACTATTTAATAGTTACCGAAATGTCCACTTTGAGCCTTCATATTTGTCCCCTGAAGTTTTACTTTAAGCTTAAGAAAGTTGAATGTTGTACAGTTCTTTGGCTTTCTTCTGGCTGCAACCTTCAATTTTACAGGAATCTTAATCCTAATGGCTAAATACCTCTAAAAATATATTTTAAAACCCATATATTTACAGTGAATATAAATATTTATTTATATAAAAGTAAAGAAACCTATTTTTATGAGCCACACTCCTGTTTATTTTATAACTCCATCACATCTGTGTATGTGTACATTTGAAAACAAATCAACCAGACAAAATATAATATTGCTGAAGAAAGCTGTATAAGCTTTGTTGTAATAAGTTAACAGTTTTGAAAAATTAAAAGTGAAAACTACCCCAAATCAGGATATGGAAAGGCAGACCCAAGTGGTTGGACCAGGGCTCCAGGTGGGTAGGGAGGACAGGGAGCCTTCTTACGGAGGGGATTCTTCATTGCAGAAGCTGTCACACTGTTTCATGAAAGCTACATGGTGGGGTCTTAAGCTCCAAGCAGCATGCTTTAGACACCTTGGGCAAGAAGAATCTGAGAATAAAATAGTTCAAGTTCATGAAATGACAGAAACCTTAGCAAAACCTTAATATTTTTGCTTCTTAGCAGACTGGAAAGAATGAATGTCAGGCCCTCTCATGGTGGCTGTCGCAGGCCAGATGTAGAGGGAAAACAGGGACCTTTTGGTTATTGTAAAATTAAATTTAGGCTTAGTAAGGACTTCTTTTTTGTTACTGTTGTTTTTATTGGGTTGTTTTCATTTATAATATGAAAGTCGTAATAAATAGATTGTGTTTTTTGAATACTAAATTTTATGTAAAAATTCTCAAGTAAGGAAGTGTTTATTTTATTGTACTTTAAAAACGTAAAGTGAGTATTCACTGGGTAAGGGACAATATGCTTGTCCATTATAAAATTCACGAGCTTCCTGAATGATCCAATCCAGAGACCATTGCATGGAGCTTAGCAAGAGTAGTTTCTGTGGAGGACAGTGAGGTGGGCAGCTGTGGGTAGGGATGACCTGGCAGAGGATGCCCAGGCCTGAGCAGGGTGGGAAAGGCCTCAGGCAGGCTCTGTGTGTGGACGGGGAGCTGGGCCGTGAGGGAGGGCTGGGTGTGCATGGGCGGTTGACTCAATATGGTAAATATGCTGAGGATAACCAGAGCCACATTCCACATTGTTTAGGAAAGGAGCTATAAATTTGGAAAAGGAGAAAAATGGAATGAACCCAAATGATATAAGCTCAGAATTGGAAGTGTTGGGGGAACCCATACATAGGTCAATAGATACATGCATAGAAAAATAAATGTAGATGGGAGTGTGTCAGCTCATGTGTAGGTATATCACATACATACAATTTGTTCTTTATTTCCATATTTCTTTCTGAATCTGTGGATTCAACCAATGCTAGTAGAAAATAGCTTTAAAAAATTGTATTGATATTCAACCTATATTGATTTCCCCCTTTTTGTTATTACCTTAAACAACAAAGTATAACAGTTATCTAACTACCATTTGCATGATGGTAGGTATTATAATTAATCTATAAATGATTTAAGATGTAAGGCAGGATGTACATAGGTTATATCCAAATACAATGCCACAAGGGAGTTGAGCAGCCACAGATTTTGGTATCCACAGGGGTCCTGGCACTAATCCCCCAAAGATAACCATAGATGACTACATTTTCTAGCTTGGGCCAACAAAAATGTCCTGGAGTAGTAACACTACAAGTACAGCAATCACATGTTAAAGGCAAATCTTGATTTATAAGTATTATTCCATAATAAAATCCATCATGGATTCTTAGAAAAATAGCTGATGCCAGAGGTGGTTGAGGAAAAATACAAGAGAAGCCTAGAGAAACCTAGCATCCTAAGACACGAGGAAGGACTCAAACAATGATGTGAGCGCAGTAGAACAGCACAGGACCTTCTTTGAAGGGACTCACACAAGCCTAAAATAATCTGCTTCAAAATGCATGTTAATAAAAGGTTGTAATTCTTTGAATAAAATAGGATTCACGAATCCATATATGAATCAATGGATAAATAATGAGAAGTAAATGCTGATTAATAAATGTGGAATGAATAATTGCATTAAACAACCACCAGTTGGCAGCCACAACAGTACTAATGAAGCCAGGAAATATCTATGAATAAAAACCAAGTGGGTGAAATTTTGAGAGTATGTATTTACATAGTCTGAAAGAAGTACTTCCTGTAAAATATTTATGATTCATGTGTTAAAGAAGAAAAAAAAAGAATCACTTTTAAAGAAATCTGGCAGACAATATCTTAATCCAATTATCAAAGTTAACTTTTCAGAAAAGGGACAAAGAGCGATCGTGGTTCTTGATAGGAAGACAGAAAAGAGCTCCTGCCATTTATACATAACTTGAATCTAATCATAACGAAACATCAAACAGACTCAAGAGGGGAGCCATTCTACAAATAAGTGGACCCTTTTGCAAAAGCTCAAGGTGATGGGTGTCAGTGGGACACTGGAGCAGTGCTTTAGACTGATAGAAACTCAGACTGACAACTGCCACTCTTCAGAGTCTGATTCAGACAGCTGGTGCAAACTGAATGGGGAGAAGAGAGTGGGTGCAATGATGCACTATCTTAATTTCCTTGCTTTGGTGGATTCACTGTCCTTGCCTAGAACCTCTTTTCCAGTGTTACAGTAATCAGAGGATGAAAGCTGGGATAGCAATGTAGAGAGGTTGTGAGGGGACTGTCGAGTGAGGAACTGGAGTTGTTGCCCAAAGAAAAGAATGAAAGATTGATTTCTATGTGGCCTTCAGGTACCTAGGATTTAAGGTAGCTTACAAGAACGCATGCAATAAAATAGCAAGATGTGGTCTATAAATTTTAAAACAATCAAGGCTACCAAAAGCATAAAATATAGAAGACTTCAGACGTTAGTTTTCTTCTAATAACTGAAGGTTGTCTTGTGGAAAGCATTTAGGGTTAGTTGATATTGGGTCCTAGAACATGGGGTGTGGGTGGCAGTTTTAATTTGTTTGGGGTGGTGTGACAAAACATCACAAACCGGATAGCCTATAAAAAACAGGAATATATTTCTTGTACTGCAGAGGCTAGGGAGTCAAGGTTACAAGCACTGGCAGATTCACTGACAAGGGCTCTTTTTCCTGTGTAAAGGTGCCTCCTAGGTGTGTTGTCACATTGTGGGAGGGACAAGATTTAGGGGGTTCATTTTATATGGGCTCTGATCCCCTTCATGAGGGGGTGCCCACCCTCTTGATCTGGTCGCCTCTCAAATGCCCCACTTTTTGAAACTATTGCTGTCACCGGTAGGGTTTCATCACACGAATTTTTGGGGGACACAGACATTCAGACCACAGCAGGAGAGGTTACAGTAAGGCAATCACAGCACAGCAAAAGGCCAAGAGTTCTGAACATGTGCTGCGGTCCCACAGTGGAGTGCTGTGCTTCCTTCTCATCCTGGGCGCTGCTTATACAGAGTGAGGGAGCCTCCCTTGAGGCCTGTGACGACGGAGACCTGCTGAGGCAATAAGCCGAGACAGGACTCTGACATGCCCCGAGGGTAGTCATTCCAATGATTATGTGACAGCGATTGTTCTAAACTTTGCTCTATAAATAATGAGCATGCTAAAATACCCCGTGCCATAACAAAAAGCTTGTCAGAAGTCATTCTGAGTGTCTCTGTGATCTACAGTGTTGTCGGCCCACCCTGGAAATGCCAGTGCCTGCATTTCTGAAGCAGAAATGAGTCGTCTGTAAATGGGGGGAGGGGCAGAAGGAGAAGCGGGCGGGTTGGTCAGTGTGTCCCGTCCCTGCTCTCCCAGCCTCATCATTCCCCAGCTCATGGCGCTGGTGGAATCCATTATCTAGACATTCGACAGCACATGGCTGCGCTCCCTGGCCCGTGCAGGGCCCAAAGCTAGGCCTGGCCTCAGCAATGGCAAGGACGCAGGAATGCTCATTTTCACAGCACGTGTTACTTACACGGAAAAAAGAATGCGTGAAGATAATCATGTATATACGTTTACTTCCAAGTGCTGACGCACAGTTTGAAGGAGAAGTGTTCTAGGACAGAGCATGGCCGTAGAACCTGGTGGAGCATGAACACACCGTGTATTTACTTATGTCAGTGAGTAGAGGAAGGGGCGTGGGTAGGGCTGAGATGGACAGCAAGAATGTGTCAGGAGAGAGGGTTCTAGCCCGTGCTCACAAACTACACTAAGGACTTATGAGAGGCCTTATAAGTTTTCACCAGGGGAGCATTATGATCATAGTGGTCATTTGCTGCTTTTTTTTTTCATCTGCAAAACAATGAGGTCACTTTATATTTGCAGGACAGCCTAGTTTGGGGCTTGGGGCAGGAATAGATGTTGGGGTTGTTCAATGCAGCGATCAGAGCACACACAATGGCGAATGTGTCCTCAAGGAATAATAGAACCCTTTCCTTAGCTCAATCAGGTTTAGAAAGACTAGCAGGTCCAACTAATTCAAATTCAGTTGAACTAATTTCAGTCCCACCTAGTTTGATTAAATTCATGTGGCAGGGCATCTTCCAAACAAGTGAGTGATCAGCCAAATATAGAAGACTCCAGGAGTTACACATCTTTCTTACTAGGTGAGTGTTCAAATAACCAAAGTACCATAGCGAGAACTGAAGCTACACAGACTACAGAGGCTCGTCCCCTCCCTCAAAGGGCTTAACTGACGTGCAAAATGATTGGACTGACTCCCCTACAGTAGAGATAAGATGCCTGGGCAGCCCTTGAGGTTATGGAGCAATGGGTTATGCTAATATGGTGAAGCTGAAGATCTTCCTGCTCACGTGTACCCAAACCAAACCCCACACTGGAGCGTGCTCACTTCTGCTTAGCCCTTCTTCCCTCTCAGACACTTAGACACCTTCTAAAGGATTGTGTTTATGCCTTCATCTCCACAGATAATAACTACTCTCTAATTATTGCATCTATATATTACAAGAGCTAATTAGAAAGTGTCTAATTGTCTGGGAATTTTCTGACAAAGGTAGTTCAGAGATCTAGTCTATGTATCTGTGCATGATGGCTCGAGACAAATCACTGTCCCTGGTGATAGCTGGAGGGGAGGAGCTGCAGGCTCATCTCTCCATCTCTAGCCAGGTAACAGGTCCTTATACCACTTCCGCAGGACCCCGGTGTGTCTTGCCTCCCAAAGTGCTGCCACCTACCTGCTCCCAACTGCACTCAGAGTGCTCGCTTTGGCAGCACATGTACCAACTGTACTCAGAATCCAAGAGTAAACACCACTGTCGAAACACAAACACTTCTGGGAGAAATCATATGCTTTTATCTCATTCTGGCTTTTAATAATAGTAATTCACTTATACATGCTGTTCCACTTTTGAAATGTATTTCTCTACATGTTTCACTGGGGTGATAGCTTGGTGGTCTAAGTGCCTGCCTGGCAAGTGCAGGGAGCCGGATTCCCTGGGAATACATGATGCATGGTCTCCACCCCTACGCATGCTAAAGAGTCCAGGCAGGATGTCACACACCTGTAATCCCAGTGCTAGGGAGGCTGAGACAGGAAGATCAGTACAAGTCCTAGCTGCATAGCAAGACCCTGTACCAAATAAATACAGAAATAAAAGATAAAAAGAAATGCTCGTGTGATCTTGTGGGCTAAATGTCATGATCATGGTGGGGCAGGCTAAGCTGCTTGGGCAGTCACTGTAATCCACTTGGGCTGAGCAGGGGTGCTAGATCTCATGGTCCTGCTGTCCTACTTTCTACACGTTGTTCACATCTAGTCGCAGCAGACAGATCTGCGCTGGGAGGGGGCGCCTAAAGATGCTGTGAGCAGAAAGGATTTTGCTATTATTCCTTGAAGACATGAAGCAAGCAGCTGTCAATTTCTCCCCACTTATTGTTAGTCCAGCTGTCAGTGTAACAGCTGAGAGTAAAGGATGGAGAGGGAAACAGGGCTCTCTCTGGATATTGCTCTCACTGTGACATGAGGCAGGTATCTGCAGAGGGGGGCAGTTGAGCAGCTGTGTCACAGAATTACTGTGTGGAGTGTATGGATCCACGCACAGAGGGCACACTTTCTGAAGCAAGGTAAATACTTTAAAAATGCCAGTTTGCTGGCGGGTCATGATTTTTCTATTTCTGGGCTCAACCCCTTTCTTTGTAACTTTAATAGACAGGGTACGAGAAGAAAAAAAAAAAAAGAACTTTAAAGGGCTGCCTGCCCCAGGTTAATTGGAAATGGCCGAGTGAAACATTTGTGTTCAGAAAGAGCCTGAGTTTGAGCAGGCTCAGGTGAAATTAATTAGCATTCCTATCATGTGCTGCATAATTAGGAGCCCTCAGTCCCAGCCTCTGCAGCTCGCTTCATGGTCTGCCTCAGGCATTTGCACAGATTTCTTTGTCAAAAGCAGTCCAGCTATGTACAGACTAAATGCAGTATCCAGCTCTCAGGGGCACTGCCTGCTTGGGTGAGAACAAAGAATTTAATGAATAGGAGCTATGTATGGAGAGGTTCTAACGAGAGGGGTTAGCAGGCCAGAGATTCAAAAATAACTACAGTGCAGCAACTCTGGATGAGCCAACACACGATGTATGTTTCTATCTAAATAAAAGACATTCATTTTAAAGACCCTGGAACAGCTGTAATGTGAGATCCCCACAAATGCATGGATACTGGCAGTCCTACTCTAATGGCAATACATATACCCGCAAGAATGCCAGGAAGGATGTGAGACAGATTCTGAGAAGCAGGGTTTGGATGGGCCTGCCAGGAAGCCAGCATTCTTTAGCCCCAGTGTAGCATTCAAGTGTTTGGGGGACAGTATTTTTATGTAGCCTACTGTTTAAACATTTGCTGATCTCTCTCCTGGAAGAATTACAGGGATACAATAATTGTTATGAATGATCTCTTAGAGCCAGGCTTATCAATGGTTCCATTCTGTGATCCGCAGAGAATTCTTACAGTGTGCTGTGTTTTCCCCTCGCATCTACCAAATTTATCAATGTCTTGGGTCATTATTTGCCTGATCACAACAACATGCATTCATGAATATGTATCAGCTAAAATCCTGCAATTTTATGTGTTAATTTGCTCATGTCTTTAGGTGTTTATAGCAATTGAATAAGACCTTGATAAATTTAAAGTAAATAAAAAGACTTTGATAGTATGAGTGCTTATGAGGTTGAATTTCAGGCTCTGAGACAAATTATGTTTTGTTCACCTATTAATTCATTGATTAGTTTATTAGATATTTTCCCATTTAGTTACATTTCTTCTTAGGAAATACATACTGTCTGTTTGCCTGCCTTCTTTGGCCTTGCATGCTCTGTTAGTTATGAATACAATCACTTTTTTATCTTAGAAATTGAATATAGACATGCTACTCCGTTGCTTTATCAGGGACGCCAGGTGATTTATTTACAGTGAACAAGGGTAGTCTCAAGGAAGAACAGGATCCTGTCATAGTCCCATTACATAGGAAAAACCCAAGTAGGGAAGGGTTCCTCTGATATCAGAGGCCCCAATTGGAGAGGGGACCAGAGAAAGAAAAGCTAGGATTTGCAACATCTCTAGGAGGTAGAACTTAGGCAGGCAAGACTTGGAGTCTCATTTAGAAGAGATGTGTCATCCTGGGGACTGGCATGGGCCAGAGTGGAAATGGCACTGCGGTTCAAAGGAGTAACGGGGATGGAACTTGATCTCAGGCCATGACTCCAGGAAGGGGTGGAGGTGAGGCTGTCACATGGAGCAACGGAAACTACAAGACGATCAGTTACATTCAAGTTTGTTAGTAGCGGAGAATAATTTTAGCATCATATGTCCATGCAATACATAGGCACATTGACACTTTAGAAGGTATTTTTTTTGCTTATCTGAAATTCTACTTTAAATAGGCCTTGTGTATTTCATCTGACAAACCTAAGTGGTCGTAGGTGTGGGTGTGTGGTAGGGGTCACCTGTCAAGGTGTGTACACTTGAAGAAGCCTCACTCTCTTGGGGCTACCGAAGGGTCAGTAAGCAGGGGAGGCAAGAAATAAAATAGAATGTTAAGAGAGAGGGGAGGAAGTAAGGGAGAGAAAAAAGAAGTGGGGCGAGAGAGGAGATGAGAGAGAAGAGAGAGAGACAGAGAGGCCTTGAGTAATGTTGGTAACCTTGATACCACACTTACTTATTTTTTTGGAGGTGAAGTTTATTTTACAAGAACCCATTGCACAAAGTCATAGACAGGATTTTTGGTGGTTTTCCATATGAAATGATCAGAGCTGTATGTACCCAAGGTAACACATCCCATTGGGAATGACAGTTTTAATCTTCGGAAATTATTGTCTAGATAACACAGGAATTGTGAATGTTGGAAACATTTGGATAACTGGTGTCCTTTGCACCAAAAGGCACATGGTGGACTGCAGTTTTCCATATTTATTCCCATACTTTGAAGTAGGGTAGTCAGCCAACGGGCTCACCTCCAAGGAGGAATGCATCATCATCGTGAGTTGGGAGACTTTCAGTACCACTTCCTGGTATTTCTCCAGTTCATTTGATATGCCTTCACTTCTTCAAATCATTTCAGGGCTCTTTGATTTCCCTGCCTGATGCCTAGCACGGAGGCTGGCACCTACTAGGTGCTGAATAAACTTCACAAGTGAAATGAATTAACCAATTTCATATGCAATGCAAATTTATCATAGCATAAAATTTCTTTGCTTAGAGCAAGGACTAAAGGTCAGGATTGGCCTGACAGTGGCTGCCACAGCACATTCATGTGACAGTCCTATCCAGTTCTTCCCTTTCTCTCATGGGAACAAAGGATGAAGTGTCATTATCTGCACCAGAGCTGCCTAACCTCCAGAGAGTCCACATGCTGCTTTCATTCCCAGTGGAACTACAGAGTAGTTAAGTATATATTGATTTTGTATTGAAAATTTATAGAATTTGCAATTCCTACGTTGGCTAATTCAGTGATTAGCAAATTGGAAAATAATAGTCTTCTAACTAAAATCATATGTCAGGTGCCAGACGGCTTAGATAACAGCAAACAAGATAAATGTAGTCCTTGCCCAAAGGCAGACTTCCCATGAAACTGTGGAAATGTGAAGTTGAGATCCCCTGGCTAGCACAGACCCTGCTGAGGCCCCATGGGATGCTTTAAGAATATGATCACACAGTCATGTGGGCTCAGTAAAATATGCAGGGTCAACTATTTTTGTGTTGTTTTTCTTACAGAACACTACCCACCCCATGCTACAGGTGCTCTGGACACCACGAAATCTACATCTGTCCATTTCACTGGCCTCCCAGAGCTTGGAGTATAGTTAAGCAAGATTAGAACTAAATATGTGGTTGAAAGAACAAGGGTTTTAGCAGATCTGGGTGGTGTCAGTAAAGAAGCATTTAATCTTTTTAGGGAAGTCTATGAAGATTGCTCTCAATAACTAACATTAGTTCTGAAGAATGGATGACTTTGGATTTTAGCTCTCTGGTAAGGGAAGAGCCGCATTAATAAATGGAGGAAGCCAAGCATTCAGGCCCTGGGCTGCGTGGGGAGTGTACAGGGCTGAGAGTCTGAATAAAACACCCTGCAGTGGCTGAGCAGATATGGGAGAGGAGACTGAAGGGTCCCTCTGGCTGGGGAAGCATTCTGAGCTTTTTTCCTAAGGACAATGACATGCTGCTGGAAAGGAGTTACGTGATCAGATTTGCATTAAGCAAGAACTACTCTGGCAGTAGTGTGAAGAATGGATTTTGTTTTGTTTTGACCCTCCAGGGACACCACCTGAAACACAGCTGTGACTTGATAAACAAGTGGACTATTCTTTGGTACAGAGAGAGGAAATAATTCTCTCCAGGGTGATGCGCCTCAGTAGATGAGAGGATGGCAGAGCGATACGCCGAGTCAGAGGTGCAAGTGAAGGACAATAGAACGGTTGTACTGCTGGTGTTAGTGGAAACGGGTACGAGCGAAAGTCTCTGGCATTCTCCATTCTTTATCACATTGAATTTCAGGCTGGAGAAGCAAAGATGGAGGAAGAGTGCTGGGAACCCAACTTTGAAATCAACAACCTGCTACAAGGATAAGAATAATGCTAATGCCAACGCCAATGTTAATGCCCAAATCATCTGGGTTCTTCAAGAATTCCCCCAAATGGAAGCAGCTGTGTAAACTCAAAAAGCAATACATACTGGTTAATATGGCAAACTTCACCCAGACAGATCTCCAAATTCGCAAGGCAGTCAGCCTTGGTTATTCTTACCAGCTCCATTCCTTGCCTGGCTTCATTCTTGTCTCCAGATCCTTGCTGCCATGTAGCTTCCTGATTCTGCTTCTGAGGGTGGCTTTGCTCAGCCTTCACTGTGCTACTGTGCCCACTGGAATGGTTCACAGTTGCTTGCTATCAAGGGGAAATCCTAGTAGTGACTTGGTCCGGCGGTCGTTCTGATTGTGCATCTCCATTGCAGGGGATGTGACAGGAGACGCCTGGGTGTGACCTGCAGAGACTCTGCAGACGGTCCTTGTGAGGACCTCTGGCCCAGTCCTGTTCAACCCTGCAAAATTAGCTCAGCAACTCTCAGCCACGGAGGCATAATACAGTGGTTCTTCATGACCAGTGAATGTGGGACTATTTCTTCATGGGGTGTGTTGATTAAGTGAAGGCTTTCAGTTTAAATTAAAAATAAGTTTTTATGCTTAAAGGGCAATAATCAATTATCCACAAAATTAACTAATATATAACATTTTGACTTGAAATGGTGCCAGATAAATACAGAGTTAAAAGATCTGTAGAATTACAATAACATCTGTTGGCCTCCATTAAGTCAAGCCCAAGAAACTAAGGCAAACTCCAAAGCATCCTCAGTTTCAGCACAAAATCTTAAAATTTAAGGTCTAAAAGTAAAATTCTGGAGAATGCATGGCTAAGTGCTCCCTGTATATTTCTTCTAGGGAAGTTTTTCTCTTTCTTCTACATGGATGGCATTTTGGGTTTGTGTTCCTGGCAAGTGGAGAGATGGAGACAGGAGGAAGTCAAAGGAAAGAAGAGGAGCTGACCTCGGAGGCCAACAGGAGTGCCGTGGATTGAACACGGGTGGTCAACTTGCTACACCCGACTGCACTGAGCCAGTGTGGTGCTGGGTGTGGGGGGCCTGCGTGAGGACATCTGCTGCAGCATCAGAGGCAGACCTGGAGAAGAAGGAGAGAGGCCGCAGGGAGCTTCGCTTTTCCTGGAGGAGCTTGTCGTGCTTCCTTTCTTGATGAGCTCAGCTCTTCCCGTCATTGGAAGAGCTCAGGGCCTTGTTGCAGCTGAGAATGCTGACAGTTCACTTTGGGGGCCTCTAGTCCTAATGGTGTGCTGTTCAGCCTCCTGGGGAGGCTTGTGGCTCTGGCTTTCCTGATGTAGCCTTGGTGGTTCTCATCATCAGAGGAGTTCAGCACCTCGTTGTTCCTGAGAATGGCTGTGGTAGTTTTCAGGGGAGCTTTGGTTCTTTCTTTACTCATCACTTCCTGGCTCCAGTGCAGATCCCTCAGCCTGCTGGCACAGATCCCTCATCCCACTGACATGGACTTTCTGGCTTCCACCACTGACCTTGGGCTTTCCCAGTGCAGATCCTTGAAACAGGCCTGCATCGGACATTGTAGGCTCTTGGCCTCCAGTTGTGCTTGTGGGAAGCATTGATATGGGCCCTAAGTCTTCAGCTGGACTCATACAGGATACCACCAGGGGATCCAGGCTCGCAGCTGTATTATTTAGTCTTTAGTGTATAGACAGATATCCCACACCCTTCATAAATGACTCTTTGGGTGACTATTATAAAATAATATTATAAACTGTGTTTCTTGTATGGTTTCCCTTGCCAACCCAAACTGCAATAAGAAGGAACCCAGAAAAGGTCAGGGTGGAGAAGGTGCAGCTAAGCAGTGGTCCCTGTCACTCCTGACCCATTTCCCAGAGCCCAGGGAGCTGCACCTCTGCCTGCTCTCAGCAATAGTGACACTGCCTTCGGGCAGCCAAGCCACACTGAGTGATAGCTGTCCCTGCTGCTTTCCTAAATGTTGCCAGTAAAAGAAGTGTTTCCACCTCCCTGGAGTACATGTACTGCACTTGTGGATAAGTGGACACTCGGTTCCATTTTCACAGCTTGCAAAAATTGCTCCTAGGTGAGTCACAATTGTGTCAGCTTCTCTGGTCTGAGAAGCCATTGATGCAGGTACATAGAAATGATTTTTTAAAAATATGATCCCCCTTCTGTGTGGCAGTAAAGCAACTTTCCTACCATTATGAGAAACATGGGCTCTGAATTAGTTTTAAACCTATGAAGGCAGGTCTGTCATAAGCAATTTACCTGATAATTTTCAGTTTTTATCAGTTCTGTACAGAATCGCATCCACTCCTGCAAATATTTGGATGAGAGAAGGAAGAAAGAACAAATATAGGCAATGCCTGCACATGGCTTACGTGGTCAGCATAAGTTAAAATCCATAAACTCCACTGAAAAAGCAATGTAACCATCCACATGTTTTAAAAGAGTTTGATTCCTATATTTGAGTCCCTGGCAGATGTCAGGAACTTCTCAGCTGTTTTGGGGTTCTGCCCTGTTTTCCCTGATGTCTAAGCTCTTGGAAGATGATGCTGATGGACTGCTGAGTACTGTCACAATATCACTGGCTGAAGCCCAGGGAGGGTTTGACATTTGGTTCTCGGCATCACCTAAGTCCCATCCCAGCTTGGAAGTGAAATGGGAGAGGTCATTGAGCCTTTACTCAGCCAGGTGCTAGGTCACCTCTCCTGCTTACTCACTGGGTCTCTTCCTGTTACTACTGGTCATACTGCTCCTCTTTGTTTTTGGAACCGGGGACTGAACACAGAATCTGGCACTGTTCCTGTTCTCTTTATATTCTACTCCACTCCCAGTCTCAGTTCCACCACAGGCCAGGAGAAACAGTTGTGTTACAACAATTGGTCATCCTCAAAAAACCTCTGTTCTACTCCCCTCATGTGGCAGTCCCAAGCACAGATGCATTTTCTCCTGCTTCCCTGTGACTGTCTTGGGAGAGTCACACTCAGCGGGCTCTTGCCTGGGTGTATGGGCTGGATTCATAGAACTAACATCTTCAGAGTTAGTCATCCCCAGTTTTTATCTTCGGAAATAAAAGCTAGAGGCAAAGAAATGTTTCCAAAGGCATGAAATTATTGATGAATTGAATTGGAGTTAAACCCAAAGCCTGGTTATACATCTACCAGCCACTAACCATCTCGGAATGATGTGTGAAGCCCTTGCACATTGGATAAGTTACATAGAGTTTTTGATTAGGTCAATAAAGATATGGTAGCTTGGTGATGTTCTTAGGTCATAGTTGAGCCTGAATTCAGAAAGGCAAAGAAGATGTAAGAATGCAAGGAGGATGACTCACTATGAATGAGTGCATTGCTTCTTGGAGTATAGTGTCCCAAAATTGTGCAGTATACAACCTAAACAACATTCCATAGTGTCTGCAAACGGTGGAATGCGTTTGTACCTCTGGATAAGGTAAATCGCCATTTGCTATATGGTTTTCTTGAAAAATTAAGTGCAAAGCTTTCTTAGTTCTGTATGCTGTAGACTGAAATTTAGCTATTGCAATAGAACTATGATCCAATTGAGCCCTGCCTTTTCTCGTATACGATGCACAGCCTATAAAGTATCAGACTGTTGATTGCTTGCAAAGCACAGCTTTCTCATTCTAAAGATACAAATTATATAAGCATCAGGACCCCAAGGCTTCTTTTATTTCAAACAGTTCTTCATATTTTGACAAGTTAAGCACAAATGAATCATAAATGTACAGATTAAATTTCCCTTGGAATACAAATGGCTTTAAATTGGAAGAAGAAAAAGTGGCCAAATACATCCATACTATGCTGAGTCAAGAGCATTCCATCCTAATAAAACCTCAAATGGAACTGTCTCCATCTTTTAGGGTTCTGCTTCCATTTCTGAGTCAAAATGGCTTAAAAAGAATATTTTTTGAAAAAGAATCCTCTCTCTACCCTAAGGAGTGGTTTTCCTTCTCTGGCATCCCAGATAGCCTTCCCTGAATCTCTGTACTACCTCTTTGTGGTTAAATAAAAACAACCTGACTATGTGTGATTAAGGCCACGCTGGGTACCACGTGAGCACAGCTCTTCACAGCTTGTCACGTCTACTGCATAACAGGAATATTTGTTATTTGGGTCACTGAATGAAAACCATCCACAAAGGACATTTCCAAAGGGTGAGAAAAATAAATTGCTACTCACTCGCTACATGCCCTGGATTCTTTAATAACATGATCTAGCTTTGCCTGGATGCATTAAGAAAGCAATTAAAAGGATGAAAGAAAAGTAAAGTAAATCATTCCTGGCAAAGTAAGTTATTCACCTGCAAAGACAGACAGCGGCCACTGTATCATAGAGGTAGGAATTACTGTGTGCTCACTGTATATTGTCACTGGGTGAAAAGGGAAGACGCCAGTCTCTCCTGCAGAGGTGTTGGCATGTGGGCAAAGATAAAGGTTTGAAGTGCTTTCAGAATCACGGAATGCTGAGCTCAAAAGGAAACAGCCAGGAGAGAACCAAGGAGCTGAACTGGGCAGAGAATAGAGGGGCTAAATGATGAGGAAGATTAAGACAATTAAACCAGAAGCCCATGTCTTGGTAGTAACTGTCATTTTTCAGTGAGCTAACACAATGTATTTGAATGAGACAGAGTCTTGCTGTTAAGCACCATGCAGGATGGCTTTGTCTTACCAGAGCATTAAGCTTATGGAAATACGGAGATTAAGTGCCTAGCTGACAAAGACTGCTGGGAAAGATCTATACTCCGTGACTTCAGCCTTCCTAGCAAATCTTGATTTTCAATATTGCTTCAGAGAGCAGCAAGGTAGTTTCAATATATGGGCTGACTTTGCTTTACGTTTCCCTTGTAACCACCTACAATGGAATCTTATAATCTTGCCTGTGCCAAGCTGAGGTTGAAACTGGTCAAGAAATGGAATTCGGTGGAATCCCAGGAAAGTTGTGAGTAATGTTCATTTGTGCAAAGTGGTATAAAAGAATTAAAAAAAAATTATTGTTTTTGTTGTTGTGGGTTTTTTGTTTGTTTTTTTCTTAGATTCTAGGTCCAGAAAGAAGGGAATCCTATTAATTTTTCTTTTGTTTTTTCTTCATTTTTTTTCCTCTTCTCTGGCAGACTTTTCTCTCCTTGGCATGAAATGGTGTAGAAGAATATCCTGCTCATTTTGATAATATGGACTTTAGTCATTCTAAACCTCAGATAGTAACACATCTTGTGTTTTGGTTGTCTGAAGGTGGCACAGCTGTCAATCTATCTGAATTGAGGTCCCATTGTGAGAAATCTATATGTAAAATTAGCATCTAACCTTCGATGGCCTGGACTCTTTGAAATGTCCAGGTAAAGTCTAGAATAGTGTTGCTGGACAGCTTCTTAAAGGTATAATCTAATCACTCACTGCTTTGTGACATAAGTTACCTGTTTACAATGCGTTCGATTAAATTTATCCAGCAGTCAAACAGAAGAAAATGAGAATTCCTTATCTTTAGATTTTTGAATACATGACTTTGAATAGTCTGCCGAAGGAGAGTGTCTACCATGTACAGGTAATCAAGTGGAAGCCTGTGAAACACACTATTGACTTTAATAAAGATTAAGAGAAATTGATTGATAAGCAGAACATTGGTTCTATGTGGAGCTGAACATACTTGGGTTTAAAACACACTTTTTTG
>NDGM010988249.1:0-10782 GCA_002564305.1 Octomys mimax | reverse complement strand
AGCTGGCCACACACACACACACACACACACAAATAAATAAATAAATAAATAAAATTAAAAAAATAATAATAAAATAAAAGTTAAATGAACACCACACTTAGGAATTTGTAACTTTTGAGAAACCAGAAATGCCTCACTTGGCTTCATGTATTTTAAAACTTATCAGTTAAGGGCCAGCCAGATAGCTCAGCGGACTAAAGATCCTGCTTAGGCAGATTCGGGGGCCAGGGCTTTGATCCCCGGGGTGCTGTGCCAGTCCCTTCCCCGGGGCGCGCTGAGACGGGGATTGAGCCTGGGCATGGCGCCGCGCACCTGTAATCCCAGCGCTTGGGAGGCTGAAAGCAGGAGAATCACTACGAATCTGATCTGTGTAACAAGACCCTGTAGATACTGTACTAGGTGCACAAAAATTATCAGTTAATACTGGCTGTTTATGACACTTAAAAGATTCCTGGCAGTGTAATGTTGAGCCCCTGTGAGCTAGTTTGACAAGGCTGAATCCCAGCTGTTCTGTGACTGGATATTTACAGATGCAACTGTTTTGTGACACAACTCTTGCTTGGTTTATGGTTAAATAGTTTTGGAGTGCGGTGTTACTCTGCCTCTGAGTGGAGGTGGAGAAATCCTTCCTGAACCCACTAAGTCTTGCAAAGGATTTCACAGTGCTTAGAGGAAGTTCAGTGAAACAAATAGGAAGGAAGGATAGTGTTTTGCAAAGAAGATGTATCAAAAGTTAAAAGTGAAAAAATACTAATTATACCCACCCATGGCCACCCTCTCTGCTTTCATAATTGCAACTAGGAATGTTCTCTAATTTCATCTGTTGTCAGACAACCTGCAGTTTGCCGATGACCTTGCTAGTAGAATGGTTTGAGAGACACGTGTAAGGTTTTCTGTTTTGTTTTGTTTTGTTCGTGGTGAGCATTGAATTTGATTCTGTGCAGCACTAAATACGTTAATATGATCTATTTTTATTTAGGCCAAAATTAAATACATGTATTATTAGTTGTTAGTTGGGTTAGGATTGGTGTCTCAGTTATTCTTCTCTTTTGCTAGGACAAATACCTGACACCCATATTAGGAAAGGTGTATTTAGCTCACAGTCACTGCAAGTTTCAGTCTGTACAGGACTGGCTCCAAGGCAGAGTAGCCCAGGGCAGAGGGCAGCAGTTCATGGTGGTGGCAAAGAGCAAGAGGAACTGAGGGAGGAGAAGCAGCGACCATGGCAACAGAGAAAAAGCCTGTCTCTCTGTCTCTCGCTCTTATGTTACATTCAGGCTACCCACCTGAGGCTGAGTGTAGCACTCGCACCCATAATCCCAGCAGTACTAAACCCCATAATCCCAGTGGATCCTGAGTTAATCTCAAACTCTAAATGTCTCCACCCCATGACTGCATGAGGCTTTGAGGGGACAACTAGACACAAGACATAGGAATTATAGACATCACTTTTATTGAAATTAGGATCTTGAAAGATTTCCAGTGGACCAGAAAGTTCAGGCATTAGAAGGCCACCTAAAAGGGCATTCTGAAACAAGCCATCTAGGTTCATTGCAGACATTTCTCATGCATTCCAAATTGTCTACTGGAAAACCAGTAAATTCAACACAACAGTAAGGTTAGAGGATGTCACCATAGAAACAAAGCTGTAAACCAAGATTGCAATACACTAACCTTTTTCTAGGAGTCAAGGTTGTCCAGCCCGACCTAGTGTACTCAGGAATGTCAGCCAAAGGGCCTTGTGGCCGCAAACTCAGGCCCATGAAGGGTGCATTTGAACCTTTCAGCTACTTTAGATCCCTGAGTGCTCTTGAACTGGAAGACCAATTCTCAAAGAGGGAAAGCTTTTGGTTTTGGGTTTCTTCTCAGCTGGTCCTCAGCCAAGTGGACAAGGCAAATGTGCTCGGTAAAAATTTGAAAATCATTCCCTGTTCTCAGTAGATCATAGAAAGAACACAAAGAAATGGATGCCAGAGTGTCGGTAGAGGCAAAACTAAATGCAGAAAGCTTTCCATGCCTTGGCGAACCTCTCGTACCGTCCCATACCTTGGCCATTCCCTGGACAACATCTAATATCTGAGCAAGCTAAAGCTGTTGGAAAGAATGATGTTTTCTGTGTAGAGTAGGTGGAGAATTGGAAAGTGGTTTAGTTGAGTGTTTCAGCCATAAGCAGTGTGCTCATGTCAGTTGATATCCACCTTGTGCATCTACCTTATTGTCCGGAAAGTAAGGTGGGTAGAGGTCGTGGGATTCACCAGGTGACACCACCAGGTGAGCAGGGGACACCCTACTCATCAGGCAGTATCCAAAAGTCATCTCTGCCTGAGTGAGAAATAACTGGAGAAGTGTGACTGGTTAGCTGAGGAAAAGGGGATCCCATGGAAGACATTAAATATGTCCAAATAACAACTACCATCAAGGTGAAGCCTATAAGGGTGTAAAAAAAAAATTATTAATTTTATTGAGAAATAGCAATGAGACGGCTTCAAAACAGCTTAGCAGGACAGTTCCAATAATTAATACATTGCATATTGTTGTGTTCTTAGTGGTTATTCATGGTACAAGAGGCAGATATGATATCCTGTCCAAATCTTGGAGACAACCAAGGTATAAAAATTCACATAGAAAAAACTTAGGGTCTGGTCAGATTATCTGCTCCACAAATTTCCTCTTATTTGTTATGCTTTTTAAAACTGGCTTAAAAAATGGAGGTGCTGAAAATATCTTTCCCCTGTTCCTCTGTCATTTATCGCATCGTTCCTGAGAAAGCCTATTGTTTTGGTGGCTAGAAGTGTAACACTTGTTCTTCTTACAATGCAGCAGACTAAGGTCCTCATGTTGTGGAATTTGAACTAAGGGTTCATTATTACTTTTTCCCAAACGAAGGGAAGAAACTTCTATAGCTAACATCAGGGTCACTGTCTGAAGGATTAAAATTAATTTGAACAAATATAAAGAGAGGGCTTTGTTAATTTGGAGACATGGTTGGGCGATTTTTTTTCCCACTGGGGGATTTTGTGAGGTACGTCTGCATAATCTAGATTCTTCCACCTTATATGCTAAAAGATTGCTGTTTAAAGTCAATGATTTTGCTTGGCAAAGGCCCCTAAAACATCCCAAAATGTGCAGCCACCAATAGGAACCTCAGAATATTTCTGCCCACAACCCTTCTATAACTTTTTCCACCCATAGTTTCCTTATTTTCCTTTACCCTATAGGCTTTATCCTACTATTATGTTTTTATTCATGTTAATGAGTAAAAAAAGATAAAATAGCAATGAAACAGTTTCAAAACAGGTTAGTGGGACAATTACAATAATTAACATATTGTATATTGCTGTCTTCATAGTGGTTATTCAGAGGACAAGATGCAGACGTGATATCTTGTCTAAACAATATTAGTACAAACCCTTTGTTTCACTGAATTAAGACAAAGTAGCTGCATATCTATCCTAACCATTTTGGGTGTACATATATATATTTTTTTCTTTCTTTTTTCTTCACAACAAAATGGTCCTTTATTTGTACTCTTGCAAAGTGAGTAACAGGGTCACATTTTTAGTTCTATAGGTCTTGCTTTAACTTGGTCTTAACTAATATCCAGCAGAAAAGTGTAATCACAAGGTATAAAAAGTAAAGCCATATTAGTACACCGAGCTGTAAAAGGCTCAAGTCAACAATTTCTGACCATTGTCGGTTCTGCTGATAACTCACTACTATTATGGGCTATTGGACTATATTGGGTCATTTTGCTGAACTCAAGTGCCTACAGTCTTTGGACTGGCATCAAATATGAAAAGGCCCTTGAAAGATTTGTCCAAATACAGCATCTCTAATTGCAGTAGAACACTTCTCTCTGACAAAAGAAAAGAAAAAAGGGGGATATGCTGGGAGCCACGGAAGTTAGGAAATTGATGAAGTGTTTGTAGGTGGGATTAGGCTTTGGTACCTAAAGCAAACAAGACACTTCAGTCCTGAGGCAAACATCCTGTTTGGTTAAGGTCAGCTATTAGTCGTTAGGCTGTGTCAACTGTACCTGCCACTATTGACTCAGGGAAGTTAATGTCTTTTGTTGTCTTACAGATGCTGATGACAGCGGGCATATTTTCCTGTCATCACCTGTGGCACTTCAGAGAAATCGACACCAAGATAAAGCAGCTTTTCTTTCCCAACGCACCTGTTACTCCTTGTCCGTTCACCCTGTTTCATTTCTTGTCTTCTATTTGCAGGGTCTGATTTGCTGATAGAACTCGCAGCGGGAGTTGAAAAGCAGATTTCACATGCACCGTTCATGTGTGTGAAGACAGATTTTTCATCAAATGCTACTTCATTGAAACACGCCGTGTCCTAGATGAGACGCGTCTTTCTTTGTGGCAATCACGTGACCCCTGGGTGAATTGTGTATAGAGAACCAAGTGTGGAACCCTTTGCTACGGAGCTGGCTTCTACGATGCACCACAGACCTTGTCGCAAATGTCACTTCAGAGAGGGCTTTAGATTGCCAAGTATATGTCTCTAAAAGGCCATGGAAGGACCGTGGGGAATTCAGTTCTAAGGCTGCACCTCAAGGATATCAGAGGTCCAACAGGGGCTCAGAATCCATCCAACAAGGTACCCGATTTCTGAACTGACCCCAAGAAAAAACTGAGCTGTGAATAAATGAAGAGGTTCATATTCTGGGTTGTGTTGGAGCCGAGATTTAGGACACAGTACAGTATGTTGAGTGGGATCTTCCTTCTCTGATTTCTGGGCTCGTCAAGCCTGCCCCAGTCAGATCCTGTTAAGACATCATACCGTGCCTGGAAACTCCATCTCTAGTCCAGTCTGATAAAAGCTCCGTTCTCAGTCTCCTCCTCGAGCCCTCCTGCCTCTCTGTTGCACCAGTCCCACGCTGAGCAATAAAGGATTTCCTCACCTTCACCCACTTGTCTTTCACACCAGAGAAAGGAACCTTACATTATGCCCACGTGGAACCTAGATGCAAGGACTCGCAACATTGTGCACCATTATGCTTTGCAAATATGGACATGGAATGTTTGCATAGTCTGAGGAAGAGTAAACTTGCTTGGATCATGGCAATCAGGACAAATAGGTAGAGCAAAGAGAAAGACTCAAGTGGGTGGTATGTCCGTGGAGCCACGCAGCAGTAGCTTCCTTCCAAGTAGACCCGCAGCCTAGAAACGTATTAAGAGATTGAACCCTTCAATGCCAAAATCTAGTTAAAACTATGTGTCCCTAAGATGCAATGACTTGTATGCAGCTGCACCTTTCAGGATATGACACTGTAGGGGAAATTCTTTGAGTCGTAACGAGTTAAAGTGGGGACGGAGAGATGGCTCAGTAGAATAAGCACTTACCTGGCAAGCTCAAGGGCCTGATTTTAATCTCTGGTTCCAGGAAAAAAAAAAAGTTAAGGTGGATGTATGGATGCATTTGTGCAAAGAGTGTATTTGTGGGAAGCTTACAGCACTGTTTTAAAAGATGAGAATGGCTTTTGTTGACAGTTTCGAATCACCCAAAGGGGACAGAGGTGGAAAGTTCCAGATTTACAAAATGATGAAGACCTTAACAAGCCAGGAATTAACGAATGACTATGGCAGTCGTGAGAAAAGTCACAAAAATGCCATGCATAGATGGAAGAAAAGCTCATGTCCTTTTAGAACCATAAATCCCGAAAACATATATCAGCGTCTGGCATCTTAGGTGTGCTAAGACTGTTTTGAGTTTAGAATATTTTACATTTTCAGTGGGGATATATTCAATGTTTAGAAAAATGGTTACTACAAGTACAAAGGAAAAAAAAACTGAGACATTATGTTGAAGAATTTGCATGTTCACAAAGTTTTTTTTTAATAGTTATAGAGTGGAAACCCCACATAGATAGAAGTATACAATAAAGGAATAAGGCCTGTTGAGATAGCTCAGCTGACAAGGACCTGCTCAGGCAAGCTTAGGCAAGCATGGGACGCATGATTGGCACCACAGGCCACGCCAGTCCCGCGCTCAGGGCAGGCTGAGCCAGCCGGAGTCCAGGTGTGGTGGTGCACAGCTGTGATCCCAGCGCTGGGGAGGTGGAAAGCAGGAGGATCACCGTGAGTCTGAGCATTATAGTTGTTTGAGCATCTCTAGAAAAACACACTTGCACTGAACGATCGTAAGGACACCATTGTTTTTTAAGGTTGTTTGAGAAGTTCCAATACCGTGCGGTCGTAAGAACAAAGATTGAAATTGGGGTTTCACACTGAAGCTTCAGAGGGTGTGATCGTCTAGGATGAGTTTATGATTGGAACGCAAGTGAATGTATGCACATACGTGGTCTCCACTAGTTCCTGCACACCTAGATGTCCAGAAGCCAGAAGAATTTCTGCTACTCAACCATAATGCAACTTCGGAAAGTGTAAATGTTATTTCCAAATTGGTGTATCATCTTACCCAGTCAGGGAGAATTAGATATCATCTTAAGTCCAGGTGCGAGATATTAAACTTACTGGCATCTGAGAAGAGTTCACCGTAGTTATTATGTTTTATGATTCTGTACTATAAAAAAAATAGTCAACACTAGCCTACATTATTTTGAAAAGCTCTCTCTTCTTTTCTTTCACAGATGGGATGATAATTGCTGTTCACGGAATAAACTATTTGAATAGTGAAAGGTATTTTGTAGAGAAACCACTTAAGAAGTGTGTTCTAATTAACTGAAATCCCCAAGCTAACAATGGGGATAGATTAGACACAGGTGCAGACATCAAGATAAAATAAGATACAGGGAGGCTGCCCCGGGGAACACAGGGAGGGGACTTGGGGAGCACTGTGTCCACTGCCTGTTCATTGCAACTCACTTACAATTTTTTTTTTTTTCCAGATCCAGGAATTGAACTCAGGCCCCTGCACTCCTATTTCACTGAGCCATCTCCCCGGCCCCTCATTTACAATTTGACAATATTTTTCCCTTACGTTTTTTAGGGGGAAACAACTTGAGAGACATTGTCAACCTCCTTCTCTCCCTGGTGTCAAAGTCATCCAAGGTGGACACAATATTCATCTTTTTCTTCCTCCCCTGAATCATTTTGATGAGGAGAAATGATAGTGTCATCCCACTTACAAGGCCTGAATGACACCATAAGAACACAGAAAGTCCTAGAAAGTACGGCTGAGGCCCGGTGCATCCGTAGGAAGGGTTTTGTCCTTGAACCAGAGCTGGGCTTTGAGGACACTACCTTGTAGCAAATGGGAGGCTCTGCCCAGCATTTTGAGACAGGTCGGGAAAAGGGGCATTCTGGTTTACACGCATGTGTTGGTGACGTGCTGGTTCACAACATCTTCTGTGAAGGCTTTCACGACGAAGCCCTGAGATGGGCAATTGGAATGAATGGATGCTTTTCTGCTGAAGAAAGAAAAATAGCTACAAGTGAAGAAAAAGCTCAACATCTTGGCCAAGCCCAGAAATAACAATGAAAGCAGCTATGGGATTCTGTCCTCCTCTAGAAAGAAAGGCCACCGTCAAAATGACACAACATTGTCGAGTTTGTATTATTTTGCTTAGTGAAAATCATTATTGTTTCTAATATTTTTAAGGTTATTATTATTATTTTGTACTGTCCTTAAAAACAATAATTTTGGGGCAGGGTCTACAGGGTCTCACTGTGTAGATGGGACTCATAGTGATCCTCCTATTTGCAGCCTCCCAAGAGCTGGGATTACAGGCACCCACCACCATGCTCAATCTCAGTCATGCCCGCATGGCTTGCTGGGGATAGAACCCTGGGCACTGCATCTGCCTCAGCATGCATTTTAGTCCGCTGAGCTATCTGGCCGGCCTTGTCATGCCATTTATACTCTCAGTCATGTAGCTCATTTTAGCTCGTTTGTAACACGATCATGTTTATTTTTCCTTACATTTTTTAGCAGCCTCCCTTTCCATCAGATGGCATTTGGCAGGAGCATGCACTATAAGACACTCAGAAAAGTGGACTCTGAGTCTGCTGCAGAAAATCACAAGGATGCTGAGTGGAGTGTCGGCACGGCCAAGGGCGTTTGGAGGGGGATTTAAGGCAGTGAGTGTTTCACTCCTATTTTTTTAAACAATGCGCAGCATGGTTTTTGATCTGCCATTCTAGTCCTTCTGATACGGTAATAATATGCCTGCTGAGCTGAACGCTGAAATGATAAGGGAAATATGGGCATAGTCTCAGGGTGAGGGCTTGGGTGTACCGTGGGTGGGCAGCAGATATTGAAGTCCCTCTCACGTGAATAGAAAGTGAGGCTCTTGTGATTCAGGTTGAAGACGGAAAGGTTAAGAGAAGAGGTTCAAGCCCTAAAGAGAATGGTCTGTTTTCATGAAGTGATTGAGGTGAACAATAATTAATTCTCTTCGATCATGTGCCTAAGAGCCAATAACTCTCCCATGTAGACTAGAGAGATATTCTTAAATACAGTGAAAATTAGCAACGGGTGGTGTTAAAGTGTTTTTTCTTTTTCCATTCTTTTTTAATGTATATAGTACAGGGTCTCACTACACAGGTCGAACTCATAGTAATCCTGTTTTCAGCTTCTTCAGCGCTGGGATTACAGGCCAGCACCACCACACCGGGACTCAGTCGCCAGCTCAGCAGCCTCCAGGGATGGGGCTGGCGTGCCATGCCGTGCCCAAGATTGAATCCGGTCCCTGCGCTTGCTTAAGCAGGCACTTAGTCCACTGAGCTATCTCACAGGCCCTTACAGCATCCTTAGACACTTAAACATAGACTTTAATGAAAGTACACATGGATATCTACGATTCAAGCAGCGAATGTCCAATATCAAGACTATAAAGGTACGTAGCCTCCTCTTGAGTTTAGAATTCACTTTACACTTCTTACCTGCCTGTTAATAAACTAACATAAGACTTGAAAGTAGATTTCTTGTGATTTCTCCTGCGTGCAAGAGAAATAAATACTGCTCTGTGTTGTGTACTACTTAGCTCAAACTAATGGCTTGTTTGACAAACCAGCTACAAGCAGAGCCATGAAAATCACACTTAAACTTTAAAGCCCTCACTATGGGCTACAGGTGGAGGCCAGATTCTGCTGCTGTTGATGTCTGTTGATATCTAATGGGAAGAATTAGTTGCCTGTGGGAAGCAGTTGATAAAATACCTTCGTATTATTCCAACCAGATATCAACACTTGGTTACTACACTTCACTTGGTTACCACAAGTGACGCCAAAGACAATTTGAAAATTATGGACATCAGACATAAGAATAGGGCTGGGGAGATGGCTCAGTAGGATAAGCACTTGCCTGGCAGGTGCAAGGTCCTGAGTTCAATCCCCGGTTCCACACACACACACACTCACACACACACACACACATAAGAATATAATAAAATTGAATCAGCATCCATCAATAACTTCAAATATTTCATTACAATTTTTCAGTGAAGACACATTTGCCTTTCTTTGCCTGAACTATTTAAATGCGAAGAATTAGTTGCCTGGTGGGAAGCAGTTGATGAAATACCTTCGTATTATTCCAATCAAAAGAATTACACAGGAGTACCTAATAGCAACAAATATTCTCAGGACAAAGTATACATGGGTTGAGTGCAGTGATCAAATGGTTAAGTATGACTTTGTTTTGACAGTGTACAGTGTCATATTTTCTCCTTATCTGAGCAAATTCAGGCTACTTAGTTGTATATAGGAAGATGATCAATGTGTACTAAAATGTCATGGTAGTCCAGCATTTTCTAGTATGCTCATAGATCAGACTCAGTGATCTGCCTGTTTACAACCTCCCAAGAGCTGGGATTACAGGCACGCGCCACCATGCCCAGTCTCAATCTCCATCTCGGTGTGCCCCGGGGGCGGGACCAGCACAACAGGCCTGGGGATCGAACCCCGTGCCCTGCACCTGCTTGCAGGCACTTTAATCCACTGAGCTATTTGGGCGGCCCTATTTTTTTATACTACATACTCCACTAGAAAATTTTAAATCAGAGAATGTGGGAATTTGAAGTTTAGGGGGATGTATTTATTCCTTATTATTATTTGTGTGTGTATGTGTGTGTGTGTGTGCGCTTTTGAACATAGGTTTGGGGTACAAATGATTAATGACATCCTCTGTGACCACAGGCTGTGTCCACGTATCACCACCTAATTTGTCTTTTTCTTCTCTCCTCTTCTTCCTCCCTCTTCCTCCTGTCTGTTGACGCCCTTGCAAAAAAACTGTACTATCTACTTCTTTTTATCTACCTTTTACCTTGCTCTTAATTCACAGTTTCGGTTGTTCATATAAAATAAATTGTGTAATATTTATGCTGTGTGTTTGGTTCATTTCACTTAACATTGTGGTTCCAAAGTGCACCATTTTTTTTTTTTTTCTACAAAATGTGGATCAAGTTCCCAGTTATTTCAGGCAGAGTAGAACAGCGTTTTGTAGAAACGACACGCGGTCTTTACAGAATTGCACGTGTCAAGAACACGGAGACAGCTCAGCAGCGTCAGTGCCCGACTGGCAGGGGGAAGGTTCTGAGTTTGATCTCCGGTAAGAAATAATAACAACAGCAATAATCATAAATATGATACGACGAATACAATAAAAATAGATATTGGGAAGTCTAGAACTTTCTGGCTTATCCAGGAGATGTGGCAGTGCTCCCCTACCCCGGTAAAACTCATAAAAGATGCACAAATTTGGAGAAAGCGTTTTGAAACAAGCATTACATGAATGGGGAGGGTGGAAGTCCGCACATTACGAACAAAACACAGGAAGAAAGAAACACTAATTATATTAACATTCCTT
>NDGM010988235.1:0-16974 GCA_002564305.1 Octomys mimax | reverse complement strand
GACATGATATCCTGTCCAAACACTATTAGTACAAATCTTTCTTCTCATTGAATTAAGAGAGAGGAGCTGTATATCTATCCTAACTATTTTGTAAACACAGAGACAAAAGGGAACTTTTTTTGTGGAACCAGGAATTGAACTCAGGCCCTTGTGCTTGCCAGGCAAGCGCTTTATTCTACTGAGCTATCTCCCCAACCCCCATTCTTTATATATTATTCAAACTCATTTTGTGTTCTCTCTCAGCTTTTAAACCTCTTTTCAGTGTTTCTGATAAGTGTGAAAACATAGCAAGAAGCCTTGAACGATTTCCAGTGTTTAAGAAATAGAAATATCATTCATAATTGTTACAGGTTGAATGTGTTTGTAAAATTTATATGATAAATCCTAACTCTGGTACCTTAGAATGTGACTGTATTTGCTGATATGAGCTTTAAAGAAGAAATTGAGTTAAAACAATGTTACAAAGGTGTTCTCTATTTTGATATAACCAGTGTTCTTTTAATAAAGTAGAGGTTAATACAAACACGTATACACAGAAAGAAATACTGTGTAAAGACAAAAAGAGAAAATTGCCATCTACAAATTGAGGAGACAGGAGACAAAACAAATTCAAATCATCTCAAATCTTGATCACAAATGTGTAGCTTCAGAATTTTAAGAAAATAAATTTCTAAAAAAAAAGAAAAAAAATTTAAAAAAGAAAATAAAATTCTTTTGCTTAAACCTCAGAGTGAAGTCCTATGTTATGACAACCCAGGCAAAGAGAACAATACTTTCTCCATGAGGCTGTTTCAATTTATATATACTTAGATGAATGTTCCTTATCAGCTATGGCTATGCAAACTAATGTAGTTTAATATGTAAAGTCCTTGTGGTTGTAGTTGATTGCATATTTCTATAAGAGCTGATAAAGTGAGGCAAGGCCTAAAAGTGTGGCACAAGGGATCTAGGATTGCACCATGGATATATGGTCTCCACATAGGAAGTCAAGATGCCCCTTCATTTCTGACCAATCAGGTAATGCTTAGAATGTTTCCCCAGCTCTATGTAACTTTTAAAAATAAGGAAGTCAATGTGTACTGCTTAGGGAGCATGTGGAGGGCACAAGGCCATAATGACTGTGCACACTTAGCCCCCTTACCAACCACACAAGGGTGGTATTTATCCTGGTCCCATTCCTCATAGGAGGAGACTGAGGCTAAGAGAGATAACTCCAAGTGTTAGAATTCAAACAAATTGCAATTTCATCAGACCACTTTATACCTACAGTGGGGCCAAGAGGATTGAAGGCTTGGCTACTGAGACACATGGAAAAATGGGTAAGTTTACATTTAATCTAAATAAAAAGAAAGAAGACCCTACCAAAAATATGTGTATAGAACTCTTATGAAGAAGAAGAAATTGAATCAAGTGGGATGAACTCTTCCAATTATCCAGTCTCTACAACAATCTTTTAATGGAGCTGGCCAACCACATCGACTCCATGAATCTCCTGCTTCTTTTCTCTACAAGTTCTTTCCACTGAGCACTAGCTGTACTTCTCATCTCATGTTTGTCAACCTGCTAGTCGCCCTCAGCTCTTTTAATGTCTTCTTAGGTTGTTGCCTTCTTTCCCCTCACAGGACCATAAACTAGGCATATAGCTCAGCTATACTATTTGATTCTTCTGTGTGCAAGTCTACAAAAATGTAAGTTGGGGTTGCCTTTGCCTTAGCTTCTCCTTAGTATTTCTAGACTTTTAATCCTCCTCTACATGCAAATCCTAGGGCTTTTCTGAGATGTGGGCCAGGTGACAGTATCTCCTTCTTCCTCTCTTTTGTGAGGAATATATCCTGGTATCACAGTTGCTTTATTGGCACTCAGATACACAGTTCAGCCCATCACTCCACACTGACACTACCCATCTTTCTGCATGACTTCAGTAAATCTAGTCCTCTTTCCCACTCTTTCTTGGTTTTATCCTCCCCAGGTCTTCACCTTTCTCTACTGTAGCCACCCTGCTTTATAACCACATTCAAAAATGTACCACCTCTAGTGTCTATCTCAGGTATTCACCTTCTGACCACCACCTTATGGTCTTCTGCCTTCCTGTTTCTCATACCCAAGATGATTGTTTTCAAACTTGCTCCATCTTAGGTTTACTTGATCCTGGACTCATCTTCAGACTATCATCCAGCACTTTAGCCATTTATTCTATATCTCTAAAATTCTCATATGCTCTGTGTTGTGTTCTACTTTTCAGATAAAACTCGATTTTGGTGAATTTGTCTGTTTTCCTCTACACTAGCAAAGGCTACCTTAAGACTCAAATCACTACTAATTTCCACTCTCCAGTTTCAACTATGTCTTTAAAATCAGCTTGAAAATCATTTTAAGTTTCTACATTCATGTCCGTCATCTGGAGAACAAATATAGCATTGAATTCTGTAGTGCATTTCTGGAAATGTCTACCCACCACTTCACTTTCCACAGATGAGCCTGCATTCTTTCACAAAGAAAATACAAACCACAAAGAGGAAGTCTCTCACCCCCCTCCCACAAGCCCTTCAAACCTCCTGCATCTGAAGCCTCCTTCCTCACTTTTTTTTTAAAGAAGTGGTCCCTCCCTTAAGTCCCTGTTTAAGACTTATTCTGTTTTTTTTTCTCCATGCTAAGAAACTTTGACATATTTAAATTATTCCATGTTTAGCCTCTCATTTTGTCTTCACTCATTTTCCACAATTATGAGTCAATACTTTAAAAACATGAAAGTGGGGCCAGGGAGATGGCTCAGTAGAACAAGTGCTTCCTTGGCAAGCACAAGGGCCTGCATTCATGCCCCAGTTCTGCAAATTAAAAAAAAAAATAAATAAATAAAATAAAAATAAAAACATGAAACTAAATCCTTCTGGTTCCCACTTATCTCTAATCTCTATTTCAGCCAGTCTCTCACTTCTTATCAACATTTTGGCCACTCTGAGATTACTTACTTCTTAGCTCAACCCATAATATCTGGATCCTCTCATGTTCTCCAGCAAAACCTCTTTTTGAGGTCACTAAAACTTCCTATTTCTAACCCTAGAGGTCATTTACCAGCCCGCTTCTTAACTAACTTTTGCTACTGAATGACTCATGTCTGAAATGCTTTTATCGGTCAAGCCCCATAGCTCTATTTTCTTCTTTACTGGGCTTTCTTCTTCTGTATTTCAGACAACCCTTATTCTGCTGAATTCAAACCAAATCTCTGAGAAGTGTTGCTTTCTGGGGTCCTCCTCTTTTTCTTCTGTGTCACTCTTCCCTGACTTTGTTTTCCTTCTATTAACATAATCACATTCACATATGTATCTCTAGGACAAATTTCATTACTGAGCTCTCTATTTGTACATCCAACTAAGCAGTCAACATACTCCCTTCCAACTCACTTAAACTCAATCCTACACAAAAATGAATTCATTATATTTCTCAACATAATGAACTTTTCTCCTGAGGTGCCACTACTGTTCATTCAGATGCCCAGGTAGAAACTCAAGGTTAACCTTGGCTTTTTCTCTCCATTAATCCCATTCTAGTTTATTTCTCAGCAAAATGATTCCTTCTGAATATTTCTATTTAACTGCTTTTCCATTATCGCTAGTATATTCTGGATGAATTCACATCATAAAACTCTCCCAAGATGGTGATGTAATGTGTATTGCTGTATTGTTTGAGAATATTCAGTTCTGTTTCAGAGGAAAAGTTAATAAGTGGCAAGCATGGAACTTACGTGGTAAGTACAGGTCCTAGTCAATTTGGGGTGCGGCAACTAAGCCTCATAGACTCCATGGCTTAAACATATATTTATTTCTCATAGTTTCTCATAGTTCTAGAGACTGGAAGGTTCAGTTCAGGATGCCAAGGTGGTTAGGTTCTTGTGAGGGGTCTCTTCCTGGTTTGTGATTGTCCACCTTCTTGTTGTGTCCTCACCTTGAATTTTCTCGGGGTGTGTGTGTGTGTGTGTGTGTGTGTGTGTGCACACATGTGCGCATGTGCACTCAGAGAGTTCTTCTCTCTCTTCCTTTTATAAGGTCACCAGTTTTGTAAGATTAGGGTCCAACTTTTATGACCTTATTTTACCTTAATTAAAAGTCCAGTATAGTCATAGAGATTATAACTTAACCATACAAATTTTAGAGGAACACAAACTAAGTCCATAGAAATAAACAAGTGAATGAGTTATAAAGATATATTAAATAAGTAGCATGATGAAATAAATAAGCATGAACAAAAAATATTCATTCTCTTTCTCAAGAGAAGTGTTACTTTCTGGGGCCTCCTCTTTTCTTCTGTGGCAAAATCAACAAAACAAAATAAAATAGGATGAAAGGGCCAAGGAAACACTAACACTCATGATGTATATAGTATATTTATGCGATGTTAATGAGGCACACTATTTTTATTTCAGGAATGTGCATCATTCCATATTCATGGAGACAACTTGACCACCCACTGGACTCATCCATTCTTGCCCAAGCATTCCCTACCTTAGAAATACAAATAAAACTCTTGATTTATTTAGCAGGTTTATTAGCAATTACAGTGATCGTGTGTACATGTCTCTGCATTCCTGAGGAGAGTGTTTAGCATTCATTCCAAGCGAATTTCTTCTGTGTACTCCCTACTCAGACCTTAACTCTGGTGTTCATAATCATACCATCATCTAGTAATGCTGATGTGGCAGGGAGACATAAAAGATCTAGGCTCATGGACCATCCTAGCATTCAGTTAGAGTATGGTCTTTTTTCTTATTTGAGCACTGTCTTAAGTATGTGAACCCATCCCATATTTTCTGCTTTGATTCTTGCATGTATGTTAAATTTAATTTGATAAAGTGTGAATCAAGTATTTTACCATTGTTTGTGAATCTTTTTTGTGACTCCTGAGGTGGCTTCTCTGGTAAAGTACTTGAAGGCCACCATTATGCTAAAGAATTTTCCTATATGAAAAGTGGATTGTGTTGATGATCTTACTTCTTTACCTATCCCTATATACACACTCTTTTTTATGGGACTATAGCTCCTCCCATCAAGGATGGAATATGTTTTCTTGGCTTTTGAAATTAAACTCAGCCATATGCTATGCTTTCACCAAGAGGAAGGAGACTTACTTACTTTCTTGTTACTGTGACACAGCACCCAACACCCACAACTTAAAAGAGAAAAGGTTTATTTTACTTCACAGTTTATAAAGATTTCCAGTCTATAGTCAGTTGGCTCCAAGGTAGGATGGCATGGCGGGAGGCATGGCAAAGGAGAGTGGATCATGGCATGGCAACAAGAGACAGAGAGAGATAAGGGAGGAAGGAGAAAGACATACCCTCCCAGGCCACACCTTCAGGACCCATAAGGCTTCATCTCACACTGTCACATTTAGCTATACACTTATCAGTGGATTAATCTACTGATGAGCATCACACCCCCATCATGCCATCATCTCCCCAAAGCACCACCAGGAGTGCAGCAGGCCTTGCTGGCACATCCATGTATAAACCGTCACAATTGTTAACATATGATGCTGGCAGAATCTTGGCAGAGTGCTTGTCTTCTTTGCCTTACCTCTTGTACCTTTTATATCTATATGAAGATAGAATCATGTTTGTGTACTGCTCCCAGGAAGAAGATAAAACACAGGGTATGGAGTCATTTCTTAACAAATCCAATTCAGTTCACCTGACTCAGATTGCTGCAGATACCCAGAAGAATCCAGTTTAGATTAGCCATCTTTCAGTTGATATGTACATTCAGGAGAAGAAATATGTGTAGATATTTTAAGACACCTAAGTTATAGGCATTTTCTCATACACTAAACTAAATTATTTGCATATTCATAATTAAGCCATTCTCTCTCTTACTTCCAGGTCTTTGAATATGTTTTCCCCTGTAGATATCTAGGGTTGCCATAGAGAAGTACCATAAACTGAATGGCTTTAAACAAAAGGACTTGCTTTATATATTTATAGGCTAGAAGTCTAAAATAAGTCACCAGGAAAATTCTCCCTAGAAAATAAACACTAATCCTTCATTCTCCCTAGCTTCTAGTTGCTGGTGATCCTTGGTATTCCTTGGCTTACAGATGCAGCATGGCAGCATCTCTGTCTATCAACACATGATGCTTCTTTCTTGTGTCTTCATATTTCATTTTCACAAGGACACAAGTTACATTGGATTAAGGGTCCATCCTACTTGCATACAACCTTACCTTAATTGATTACATTTAAAATGATTTATTTCCAAATCATTTCACCTTATGAAGTACTAGTTTTAGAGCACTAATGTATCTTTTCACGATATACAATTCAACCTATGGTAGCATACTCTTCCCATTGGATTTTTCTGGCTATTAATTCCACACAGTTTTCATATATCATCCTTTTTATCAATTCTAGTCACTCTTTCCTTGTCTCTAAGAGGTAGTACAGTCCTACTTTATTGTGTAAACCAGATATTATAAATTGCAGAGTATGGAACAATTACATCATAAATTTTGATTTAGTGACCTTAAGTTGAATAGGATCCTCCTTTATTATGAAGGTAATAGTGATATATCAGAACAGAATAATTACTTTTGTTATGAATACAATAGAAGAAAACCAAAACATGATAGTGACTTTGCCATGTACTAGCTATGTGTTGCTAAACCAAATTATGTAATCAAACTGTAGCAGAAATTGAAATGCTTTCATGATTTCCTATCAATTTTTCATGCTTATTTTTCTTTGTATGTCAGTATTATTTGTCTTTCCAGATACCAAATGGCTTCCTTTACTTTTTGTCACTTATACATGTGCAGCATTCTGTTTTCACAAGTTCAGATATTACTGGTTCAGCCACTTACTAAAATAGAGATTAATATCTAAAAGTCCCAGGGAAAATAATCTTGTTGCCCCAGGTTAAGTTAAAATTGAGCCATAGATCAATCAGCAATGGCCTGGGATAAGGTTATACAGTTCAAATGTAACTCCTAGGGTCATATTTCTGTGGGTATGTATATAGTAGGTTTCCATGAAAGGTGGTATTATGGTATAAATAGGAAATGTCCCCCCAAAGGCTCATGTGCTCAGATTTGAATGAAACACTGGAGATCAATTGTTCAGAGGTGGTTCCTACGAAGTATTGGATCAAAAGTGTGCTAATCCCCTGAATGGATTAGTTCACATTAATTTCATAGCTAGATCACACCTTTTTAGACACAGGATGATTTGAACAGCATTGAAAGCAATGCATAAACAAAATTTTATGAGTTGCTGAATATTAAATATGTACATTACAAACTTCCCTTGTTGAACCATGAGCTGCACTGTATGTCAATTGCTTGTGAACCCTCCTGCACCATATATTGTGTTATGAGTTCCATAAAGAATGAGAGGACCATGATTGTTGTGGCCATTTTGATTCCTTAATACTTAGTGTGGTAGACTGAGTGCATTACTTGTTCCAAACAGTGACTTCCTTCATGCACATACTTTGCCTCTAATTTTGCAGTAACCTCCTACACACAGTCATTGGCCAGATGATTTGCTTTGGCTAGCAGAATGTTAATGAATATGATATAAACTGAAGTTTGCAAGGCCATCTATGGATCTACATGTTCTTTTGCATGATTGGTCTTGCTTACTCTTCCACATTTGCCTCAGCATAAGAGTATGACTGGTTTAGCATGCTGGAAGGATAAGAGGAAAACTCACTGAGAAGAATCAAGGCCATCATTGATCAGCCAAATGCCAGATGCCTCTGAAATACATGAAGGAGTTCAGTCAACATAAGTGGAGCCACCTACCCTACACCAAGATGACTGAAGACATGAGTAAGTCTAGTGGAGGCCAACAGAACAAAAATAAAAGCAAACACCTACCCACAGATCTAAGATCAATAATAAGTTGATTAATATTTTAAGCCATGATGATCTGAAGTAGTTTTGTGTAGCAGTTTTATAACAATAGATGTTAACTATATCTAACCCTCCAAGTGCTCTTTCCCAAAACTTCTTAAAATAAATTTTCTCGAACAAAATGATGGTGTAATTACTTTCTTGCTAGTTTTCATCAAATTATCTATGTATTTTGGGGTACTTTTCTCTTTATCATTTCTTAGAGCACATCAGTGAAACTAACTCTGTAATTTCCTTTTTTTCTTACTTGTTAATTTCTGAAGTGCCTCTCCATTCTCTTTTTAAATACTATTATAAATATATTTTAAAATAAAGTATCCTCTTTTTCTGTTTCTTTTCACAGATGCCTCTTAGCAGTTTAATTTTCATCTGCCATCCTGGTCCTTATACATTTAAACACTTTTATGCCAAAGCTATCTCATATTGGCTTATAGAAGTTAATTGTTAAATTGTCAGAAATCTTATGAGTTTAATGTTGAACATAACTATCCTTAAAATTGACTATGGTGAGAATATATACAGCACAGACATTGGTGAGCACTACAAATCTTGGCTACCTCCATATACCAAGAGAGCCAGTTTTTAAACATGTGTTAGTACACCATTGTCTATACTCTATATTTTATTACCCAAACCCACTTTCATTTTACCTTCTATCAGGGCAGTACATGTATTACTTGAGGTGTCTGCTATTAAAGGAAGGCAGGAGTAGTAGAACTCTAGAAATAGTAAGTAGCAAATTAGATTTCCTGTTCATCTGACTCTCACTGATACACCTGCCTCTACAATACTATCACTGTAGACTGTTTCTTCCTACCTGAAAAAGGCATATATAGTTGTATGTTAGCCAGTTCCAGCACTTACATTCCCCTCCTAAGGGCTATACTGGAAATATGTTGATTCTTTGTCTTCTAGCCTGTGAGGCCCCTTCATGCGTTTGTGAAATCCACCTTGTTAGAAGATGAGAATCAAAGATCTATTCTCTTTGATACTTGGCAGCTGGAGCAAAAACACAAGCATAAGAACATTCTTCCAGGGCTTTGTAGTAATAAGAAAAATTAGGACAGTTCAAAATTCATTCCACTGGGACTGTTGCTGGCAGCTTCCACATATCCAGATGTTTTCTGTTGATATCACCTTGGCTTTCTGGCAACTTAGGTTGTTTCTTGTTTCTGTTCTTGCCTCTTGTCTTGCCTTTCTAGCCTTCCTATCAGTTCTTTAACATATTGCACACTTTGTGATAAGTTATGTTTTGATGGAGTTGATCAAAGCCACCTGTTATTTGTAGTTAAGTGCACTGGCTCCAAGCACCAATGTGCTGAGAAGACACCCACAAGGATGCTGCGAGTAGGTAGCAGGGCCAGGAAGCTATTGCTTCTGCTGACACCAGGATGTCTGTGCCTGGTTTATGCAGCCAGGCTTCCAGTAAAGAAGGTTAAAGAGGTTAACTCGGATGAAAGGAACATTGGTCACTTTCACTTTCTGTTGATATTAAATCTCTTTATCTAAGTAACACAAATAAAATGAAATCATGGTGTACTAAAATAAGATATCTAATTTAGAGAAGAGGTATAGTTATTAAAAGTCAAAGCAATGAGGCAGACTTTTTCTTACTTATTTTTAAGTATTCAGAATCTGAGCTTGACCTTATATTTTCTCCACTCCAACCCCATTGCTGAGAAAATGGAAATTAATATTTCTTAGTTTGCTCCTTTTCTTTGACTCCTGAATACTAAAAAAGTTTGAAACAGAAATACTGGTACTATTATCCTTTGATCTAGTGAAAAGGAGTTTCAATAAGTACTATAGTTTCTAAATGTCTTTTTTTTTTTGTATTGTAGGAAAGTGTCTACAGGGTGTTCAGAGTCTCAGTACTAGATTGGACTCATAGTGATCTGCATATTTACAGCCTCCCAAAAGCTAGGATTACACACATGCACCACCACCCCCAGTCTCAATCACCATTCCAACAGGCCCCTGGGGCGGGGCCTGCATGGCAGGCTGGGAAGTGGCCCCTGGTGTATTAAAATACACCAGGTGCTTTAATCTGTTGAGCTGTTTGGCTGGCCCTCCTAAATATCTTATATTAGAGAAATAGCCAGACTTTGCCTCCTTGTGATGTTTAGCAGAAAGTTGGATTCTGGATATTGCTTTTATTTGTATTGTTTCTTTTCTTGTGGCCAAACAAAAGCAAATGCAGGGCCAGGGAAATGGCACAGTGGCATAAGCACCTACATGGTAAATACAATGTCCTGAGTTCAATCCCTGGTACAAATAAATAAATAAATAAGCAAATGCATTTGGTAGCATGATCTTTGTGAAAAATATAAAGTTCTTCTTTTTTAACCTGGGAAAAAAGTACGTATATAGAATTAGCCAGCTGAACTCAGTTTAGATGATCCCAATTTTGTTGGCAACATCCAGTGCATCATAATCAGGAGCCAGGCAAACACATGCCTTCTTCTCTTCATCAAGCCTGATTAGAGTATTGTCCTTGGTCACATTGATGCCATACAGGTTCTTCAAAGCTTGTTCGATTTTGTTGCTTATTGGCTTTGACATCCACCATGAACACGAATGTGTTGTTGTCCTTGATCTTTTACATGGCTGACTGTGGTCAGTGGGAACTGGATGATGGCATAGTGGTCAAGCTTGTTTCTCCTGGGGGCACTCTTCCAAGGGTATTTGGGCTGCCTCTGGAGCCACAGTGTCTTGGGACCGTGGAAGGTGGGTGATGTTTGTATCTTCTTTTTGTGGCCATGGATGCCTTTCAGCACGGCCTTCTTGGCCTTCAGAGCTTTTGCTTTGGCTTAGCTTTGGGGGGGTGGCAGAAGCTTCCTTCTTCACCTTTGGCGCTATCTTGGTAAAAAGGCCATAAAGTTCTTTTTGCTTTCTAGTCAAAAGTAGGCTCTTTTACAAATATTCATTACTTTGTTCTTATTTCTAGAGAGTTTTTTTGAAATATAATTTGGTTTTCTTTTACAAGTATATAAAACATTACATATTTTCCAAGTTAACGCCATAAAACAAGGCCAGGTCAGAAAAACCAATAATTGAGAAAATTGACCCTGTAGATAAATGCTACCATATATATGTACTACATACTAATGTGGCAACTAGAATAAAACATATTCACAGAGATGAAAACTTTTAAACAGTAAAAAGATAAAATAAGATAAAAGACACAAAGCCTAGAAGCATACATTAAAATATTATATCAGCATTGAATTCATAATTACCTACACCATCACTTTTATTGATGTTTTTGTTTCTTTGTATAGCTTCAGGTTACATTTAAGTGTCCTTTCATTTCAGCTGAATTAGTCTTTTCAGCATTTCTGTAAGGCAGATCTACTAACGACTCACTCTTTTAGGTCTTTGCTATTGGTAATGTCTATACTTCTCCATTTTGAAGGACAATTTTGTCAAATATTAGATTTTTTTCACTGAACATTTTAAATATAGCGTTCCACTTGGGGATTTTTTGAGCTTCTTAGATATATAGATTCATGTTTATCAAGTTTGAAAATTTTAAACCACTACTTCCTCAAATAGTCTTTCTTTCTTTTTTCTGTCTATTTTCTTCTGGGATTTCCACTGTGAGTATATTATTATGTTCAATGGTGGCCCACAGGTCTCTTAGACTCTTCTTTTGCTTAGGTCTGCTAGCATGTATTCAACCACACTGATTTTTTGCCTGCCTGCTCAGATCTGCTTTTGAGTCACTGTAGTATGTTGTTTTCATTCTGGTTATTGCATTTCCAGGCACATAATTTCTATTTTGTTCATTTTTTTAAATTTCTGCTTCTTTGTTGATAGTCTCTAGTTGTTGAACCATATTTTTTTGGTTTCCTTTAGTTCTTTGTTCATATTTTTCCTTTAGCGTTAAGAGATTTTTAAGAAAATATTGACTTAGTCTTTATATAGTAAGCCCAATATCTATGCTTCCTTGGAAACACTTTCTCTTTTATATTTGCATGCCTTGTAAGTTTTTGCTGAAAGCTGGACATTTTGAATCTTATTATGTAGTTACTCAGATTTTCTTCCCTCTATAGGATTCTTGTTTATTACCATGAGTTTTTTTGCTTGGTGAATTTCTAAATTATTTTTATGCGTAAAGTTTAAATTCATTGCCATGAGTGCTACGTAAGGTTTGTCTTCCTTATTCTCTTTCATATTTTGTACCAAGAATCAAGCTCATCACCTTGTTTTCCTCCAGCTGAGTGGGCAACTAGTCCTTGAACTCCTGGAGCCAAAATTTAAAACAAGAAATGAGAAAATGAAGAGATGAAGATAAAATAAAAGAAGGAAAATATTTTCTCTAGGTCTTTGATGGTTGGTTCTGTGTTGGGGCACTCTTTCAAACCTCAGCCAAGCACTTTATAAGTTTGACCTAACCTTCACTTCTTGTTGTGAACTTAGATATCAGCCAAAGGTGAAACCTTATATTCTTCTTAGGTCTTATTTGAGCATATATGCCCTGTCCTTGACTTGTGTGTGACATTCTAGTTTAGCTGTTCTATGTAGCGACTTTCAAAACACTTCTTTCCCCAAAGTATCTCACATCCTAGGATTTTGGTGGGGAGCAAATTGCAGTATGTCCATCATTTGCTCTAATTGTTTATCCCAGGTGGCAGTAGCATGCTTTCATTGTTTTGAGGAAGGACCTTGACATAAACACTTCTCCCCTGTGAGAGAATTCTGAATTGCGTGAGACAAAGTGCAGCACCAGGTGTCAGTTCTTCTGCAAATCCCTAAATGGGTCAAAATAAGCAGTATTTCTTGAGAATGATGTTTTTCCTGCTCTATTTAGAACCATGTAAGTACAGTGGAAATGTTGGCTGTTGTCTTCAAGGTCACTGCTTCACTGAAAGAAGGATGACACAGGGCATATTTAAAAGCCACAAAACTTCCTTCCTGTGTTTTAGTGATCTTTCTCCTGGTTAAGTAAAATTTTCATGATCTTCTACAGTTCTGACAACTTTATCCTGTTTCTCCTAAACTTTTGAGTAATTCTGAGGATAGACACCCCCAGAATGTCTTACTTCATCTGTATAACTACTAGCTTGGCCTACCATAACAAAACATCATTGACTGTGTGACTTAAACATTAAAATATTAATTTTACCAGCATTTTGAAGACTAGAAGCCAAAGTTCAGTGTACTGTGAAGAATATAAGTCACCTCATGGCTTACAGATGGTCACATGTTCATTATGTCCTCTCATGATTTCTCTGTGCTTTCTGTGAAAGAGAACTCTCTGGTGTCTCTTCCTCATTCTTCTTCCTTCTTCCTTTTTCCTTCTTCCTTCTTTCTTCTTTCTTCTCCTCCCTCTCCTCCTACCTATCCCCTTTCTTACTCCTCTTCTGTTTGGTGTGTGTGTGTGTGTGTGTGTGGCATTGGAGATAGTCCCCAGGGCCTTATATATAAGGCAAACACTCCACTGAGGGATGAGATTAGCCTTGGTGAGAACTGACTGGAACAGTAGGCATGATATGTTAATTAAAAAATCCAAGGGGGGCATGGCAGACTGCCAGGGGAAATAGGTATGGTCTCCTAGTCAAAAAATCTCAGGACATATGGAAAAAACAGTTCACAAAACTTGTATTTGAACCTTTCTCAAGAACTTGACAGCAGGCTTTTCAGTAGGATGACCTACATCTGACATCATCCTGAGGAGTGATGTTACAAAAAGAGCAGTCAATACTGATCTTCTTTGCTGCTGTGTTCTTTCATCATAGTCCACCCTCTCACTGAAAGATAAACTTTTTTCCTACTTTTACATGGTCCAAACTCACTCTGCAGAGCCTGTTTATTTCCATTTGTGCTTGTCTTCACTGACTCTTTGTGAAGTCCAGAAAAAAAAATTCCTAGAAACTACCTCTAGAAAGAAATGTGGAACCCCAGAACCTGGTAACATGACCACTTAGCTATACTACCAGCCCTCTTCCTCTTCTGAAAGGGATCCAACCCTCCTTACCTCATTTAAACTTAGTTGTCTCCTTTATACCCTACCTCTAAATATAGTCATGTTAAGGAATTAGAGCTTCAACATATGAAATGAAAGGGACACAGTGCAGTCTATTATATTTCCATATCTGCTGATGTTATTTCTTTACTTTAATTGTGTTTTACATAAAAGCCTCTCCCACAATCCAACAAGAATTTACTTCCTTGATCACTTGGAAAGTTTTTTCCTGTAAGACTAATTACAATAAAACTTCGAATGGGTTGGGAAAGATAGTATTTCTTTTTCAATCCTATATATTGGCAGGCAGCAGGGGAAAAGATAGATGAGAAAATATTTGGAGTAAAAAACAATGCTTATGTTGTTTAACAGAATAAATTATTCTAGGAAAATGTACAGTGGAGACAGCCACATAGTACCTCATTTTCATTCTGGATTTACATTGCTGACAATTTCTCTTTGATTTTTATTCATTTGTTTTTTTAATCAATGATAACAATTTAGGATATTCACCTAGTATCCAATTATTGCTCAGCATTCAGCCATATTCTAGGTACTGTATGAGAGTTTTATGACTTAAAGTAACATGTGTGCCATGATTCTATGTATACGTGGCCTTTTCTGATGGAAATATTTCTTTTGTAAAGTCAAATTAATACTTTGGAAACAAAACCACACTGTCCAGACTGATTTTTTACTCTTTTTTTTTTAAATTTAGAACACAGTCTACAGGGTCTCACTATACAGATTGGACTCATAGTGATCCTCCTGTTTTTTAGCCTCCCAAGTGCTGGCATTATAGTCATGGGCCACACACCCAGTCTTATTATCCATCTCAGCACACCCCAGCAGCAGGGCCAGCACAGCAAGGTGAGGACTGAACCCCTGGCCAATGCATCTGCCTAAGCAGGTGCTTTAATCCTCTGAACTATCTGGCCAGCTCTTTTTTGAGAAATTATGTAAGTGTAGATATCAATATTTGGACTTCGGAAACATACAAATTTTAAACGCCACTCATAGTCATTAATTTTTTAAAAATGCACTTTAATTTCCACTAAATCATTTGCTTTTGTGCAAAATTGTCAACTTTTCCAGCCCTGAGAAGTTTAGCTAAGAAAATGAGTGTGGTCGCTGAATTATATAAATATCTAGTGGGACTCTAGTCTCACTGACTTGAATTGAGAGCAGTACTCAAATTTTATGTCCCTAGTTTCAGGTTTAGTGTGTTTAGACACCTTCTGCCATCCATGAAAGACTAAAAATGTATGATTCATTTGAGCACTTGTTAACAGAGCTTCTTAGAAATATTTAATTGCCTAGATAATCTCAGAAAGTAAATCCCTAAATCTCACATGTAGCCACAAATTAATAATCTTACTACATTAAACTAAAAAAAAAAATACTTATTTGGTTTGTTTTTACGCATAAACCACAAATAGCAAGGTAAAAAATATACACATAGGATAATTCTTATTTTTAATCTTCCTCAACTGCAACAGCAGACTTCATCTTGATTAATTACTATTTTAATAGTAGTTTCAGCCGAGTGTGATGGTGCATGCCTATAATCCCCGCACTAAATTGGCTGAGGCAAGAGGATTTCCATGAGCTTGAGGTCAGTGTGAAATTCACAAGGTGTTCAAGGCCGGCCTGAACTACATACATAGAAAGATGCTGCTTCAAAAAAAATGAAATAAAAATAAAAGAATACTATTTTCACTAAAAAGTGGTACACTGGGGCCAGGAAGATAGCTCAGTGGTTTAAGCACCTGCCTTGCAAGTGCAAGTTCCCAAGTTCAATCCCCAGTGCCACATGAGGTGCTATCCTCAGAACCTTGGGCATGCAGGTGTGGTGGCACATGCCTGTAATCCCAGTGCTGGGGAGGCTGGGACAGGAGTATCACTGTGAGTCCACATTGCTTAGTGAGACCCTGTACCAAATACATAAATAAAGATTTTTAAAATCTTTAAAAAGTGGTACACCAATCCTTTCCTCTGAACTTGAACAAAGCATTGAAGCAATTAAAAATCTTTTATTCCATATGACTCATGTGGTAAATAAATTTTACTTTATTGCTTATAATTAAGTTCTTCAGAGTCCTATAAAGTTTCTCATGTTCATACTCCAATCACTACAATTCAAACCCTAAAGGATGCCTGGGAAACCCAGTGTCTTTCCTGAGTATCTTTGGGGCTGTTCCATTTTTAACCTCCTTGTTATCTCTTGCTCTTCCTCTGGGTCACATCATCATGCTATCAGGCTTCTTGCTGTCTAGGACCCTTGACTTCTGCCTTGTCCAAAAGGATGATCATCTTATCCACAAAATGATGATCATTTATTGCAGAGGGATCCTAGACTATACTTGTTAGTCAGCTTTACTGAACACAACACCAAAGAATTATAATGCAGGACAAGGAACATCAGCCCTTATGATTGTTTAATCCCTGTTCTCTGATGTCATCATGATGAATATGAAAGTTGTTTATCTCTTAGACCAGACATTCTATGAAAGTTGTCACATCTCTTAGACCAGACATTCTATCCAATTCTTGGATCTATTGTTCAACTGTATGAAAACCACTTCTAAGCACCATAATAACATCTCCCACAGTTTTTCAATGCAACTAAGAGATAAATTTCTGTCACAAAGCACATCACTTTTGCATTTCACTATGCTGAAGAATTTAGCATTTCTCTTAAATCAACCTCTGCACACCAGATTAAGCAAAAGACCTGTAAGTGCCTCCATTAACAAAAAAGTAATATCTCCTCAAAATGAATTTTGTCCTCAACATTCTTTTTGTCCCTAACTTCTAAAGCAAGTACATCCAGTGAAGATAGCTTCTAATATGTCAGGTTTTAAAAGCCATTTTATTTTAAAGTAATGTTAAAGACACAGAAGAGTTACAAGGATACTCTAAAGAAATACATTATTCTTGGTCCAGATTTATCAACTATTAACACATTGTCATAATTACATGACCATTCTTTCTCTGTACATTATTTTTGCAGATTCATTTCAGAATAAGTTGGGTAAATGTTTTCTTTTTCTTTTTTTTCCATAATTTTATTGAGAAACAAATAGCAATGAGACAGTTTCAAA
>NDGM010988227.1:0-10827 GCA_002564305.1 Octomys mimax | reverse complement strand
GAACTCAGGCCCTTGCGCTTGCCAGGGAAGCACTTATTCCACTGAGCCATTTCCCTGGCCCCTCTAATTTTTTATTTGTACAGGGGCTCTCAGTTAAGAGTTTGCCTTGTATATTGGAGGCGACTTGGCATTTGGCCTTTTCAGAAGTGCAGAAACTGTGGAGTTTAGCAACTCGTAGAGATGGACTAAAATCCTTTTGGACAAAGGGATGTGCATGAGACTTTGGGCACCCAGGGGCAGAATGTTACGGTTTGTGTCTAGTTGTTCCCCCAGTGCCTTGTGTAAGTTATGGGGCAGACTCAGCTGGAGGAGCAATGGAGGGGTGGGGCCAGAGGACCAGGGTGGAGTTGGAGGGGTGGGGCCAGAGAGACACAAACCATTACAATGACCTGCCTGTGCTTTCTCAGAGATGTGGAGAGGGTCATCCTGGACATGGCAGCTCCCCAGCCTCTCCTACAGTGTCTTGAAGCCTTCAGTAACTGTACGCTAAATCAACCTTTCCTTCTCTCATTTTGAGTGCCAGGTATTTCTCCCAGCAGCAAGAGAAGAGTAAATAAGACACTGAACTCCAGGTGCTAACAGGGAATAATTATTTTCTATCTTCTCTTTCACTCCTCTTTGCCTCCTTTCTCCCTGGAGCCAACTAGCATATATTCTCTTTCCTATTTCCTAACTCTTTGCCATATTTTCCATTTACTCTCCAGTCATTCTAGCATATTGAATTACTGCTTTCTATTTGTATGTCTAGTTATTAAAAGAGAAAATTCACAGCATTGCCTAAAGTTGATTATTTAGAAATTTGGATTCTTTGAAATTATTGATCAATCTAAAATTTACAGGGCTGGGGAGCTAGTTCAGTGGTCTAAGCACCTGCCTGGCAAGCTCAAAGACTCAGGTTCCATTCCTGGCACCACAGGCCAGGCTGGTCCTGTGCCGAGCCAGTCACCAAAAACTGGGGGTGGTGTTGCATGCCTGTAATCCCAGCACTCAGGACCCTGAGACAGGAGGATCACTATGAGTCCAAGATGCATAGCAAGACCTCATATCAAATAAATAAATAAATGATTATTTTTTTTTAATTCACTTTACAATACAGGAATATATTCATGGCAAAGTTCTTGAATATTATTCCTAACACAAATCTGAGAACATTTCTGAAATCTGTCTCAAAAAGATCAGTGACACTCTTATGGATGTAATACCAATATGTAGAGCTGTGTTAAAAGCAAATTTATTTAACATATAACTTTATCGTGAATTGTACATACAGCACCTTCTGTTTCCTTTCCTGGTCATTCAGCCAAGAGACCATGAACATGATCTAATCCATGACTGCACTCCTAGCGCCTCGCTCTGAGCTTAGAGTAATTAAACAAAGTAGAAAGAAATGGACATATTTGCTGAAAACCTAAGCCAGTGTGCAAAACAGCAATGTAATTGCACTAATATCCTAGGACTCCTCAGTTACTATGCAGAGTCAAAATAGACTCTTGCCATGAAGCAAGTTATATATACACAGACAAATGAATTTACTCAAAACTTGGTAGTAAAGACTCGAACAGCTATAAGAAATAAAATGATATCTAAAATAGAATCTGTGAGCAACAATAAGTTTTCAGTCTTGTGAGAGAAAATGAGCTCTGTAATAGAAATGTGCTGTGTTGACCTAAATAATCCATGGTCTGACCCTCTGTTTCTTCTCTGTCTTGGTTTCTTGCCACATGCTCTCCCATGCTTCCAGCATTATAAATTCTTGCTTCTCAGATTGTGTTAAAGGAGAAATTGCTCTACGTGTTTGTTTGACTTCTAGTCCACTGTGGTCCCACACTGAGTGCCAGGACACGCGACATGTGTGTATCTGGTAACATTCATGTCGCATGATAGTATGAGAACTGGCCTAGAGCATCCTGCAGGAGAAGTTGAATCTGCTGATGCTTTGATGTCAAAGCATTGTCAGATTTTCATTCAAGTTTCTGAGTCTTACTCCCCGTCTCTGAGTTTTTCTCTTGTGGACAACCTTCCAGCACCTGGATCCATGTTTTAAGTAGTGCTCTCAGAGAATAACTGTGGTTTGCAAACCAGGTATGGCCCTTGTCCATTTACATGCTTTCCTCTTCCTAGAAAGAACTGGCTTCTCCTAAACAATCTCTTACTTATGTGTCACTAATCTCACTAGAGTCACCTGCTCGAGAAAGCCTTCTGAGACTGCAATTCAGAGCCCCATTACTCTGTTAGACTTTTGTATGCATCTGTCACTGTGCTGGATTTGACCACATGGCTCCATTTTTTCTGACTAAAGACTCCTGAAAGACATGACATATCTTTTGCCTCCATTGCCTATAGTTACCTGAGAGCATCACTGTTGACATTTAATGTTTAATTACTGAGTAAGTGAATCATCAAATAAACTAAAGGACATGTAAATGCCTGACAACACATACTAGGAAGAGATTAATTCTGATTGAGAAAATGAGTGAAAACATCAACAAAGAAACCATGTGAATGATCCTTGGAAAGAAGAGGGAGGTGTCAGATGTAGGCAGGAACTACATATTTCAAGCTGCAGAAAAGGTACTGATTGATGATCCAATCAAGAAACTATGGCTTGTCCTATATGTCTAAAATGTAGACTCTCTGAAGGGTAAAACTAGAGAACTATGAAGATGGAGGCCTCTGGAACTGCTTGCGGGTTGTGTAAAATCATTCATATGCTCATTCACAGTTCCTAAGGAACAGCTAACTGTCACATGGTATGAACAGGCCTGCTTCCAAAGCAAAATTACCCCTAGTTTGAAAAACCAAGTTGAATTGACTGATAACAGTGGAACTTATCTCAGGATTTTTGTAGAGAATTAAATGACTTATATGAAAAACACTTCAAACAGTGCTTGACACATACTATAGGAATTCAATAAATAGTATCAATAATCACTCCAATTTATTTCTTAATTTAATCACAAAAAAACGCAATATTCTTAGTGACAGCCATGTCTTACCTGTAGTTTACAACCAGTTGTCTCTATCCCAGCAGGATCAGAGCATCAATTCTATTTTCCAATTAAATCTTATAGATTTGAAAATAAATTACATGTCAAATATTGTTCTGATTGCTTCACATCTGCTATCTCTAATATTTAATCACCACAATTGGACAAGACAGATATTATTACTATCCTGTTTTCAAGAGGAAGAAATTAAAGTTTATCGGTGTTAAGTAATTTGTCCAAGGGAATTGGATCACAGGTAAATCACCAAAATCAGACCTTTAGCCATGATATCATATGTCCGATTTTTTCAGAAATACATTTAAATATTGTCAGAAATATAATCAAGGTACTGGGTAATTACTCAGGGCTGTGTGTCCCTGTTACTTCATGCTTTGTTCTCCTTCAATATTTTTTTGTTCTGAGAACAGAAAATATTTCGCATTCTCCTTTCTCCAACTGAGATTTTAAGGGTCTAGAACCAGGATATTTGTAGGGGAAGAAAAATGTACTTGAAGGTTTCCTTCATTAATAACCTTTTCTTCTGAAGATAAATTCTCCTCCTCTTCATTGAATTCTATATAACATTAAGTCTCATTTTCAGAGGTTGGGGGATAGCTCAGCGGTCTGAGTGCTTGCTTGGCAAGAGCAGGCACCGAGGTTCCAACCCTGGTACCACATGCCCTGCTAGCCACAGAAGCCCGAGCACACTGTGCTGGTCCCAAAACCATCTGTGGTTGTGCCTGCCTGTAATCCCAGTGCTGGGCTGGCTGAGACAGGAAGATCACTAAAAGTCTGAGATGTGTAGGGAGACCCTGTACCAAATAAATAAACAATTAGATTTCTTTTAATTTAAAATAAATAAATCTCATTTTAAGAAATGTCTGCTCATTTTCTTTATATTAAGTTTAGAAATTAAAGGATTATTATATACTAAGTGTCTCGTTTGAACAAATTTTATTTTCAGCACAGAAGGGCATTCAAAGTTCTCACCATTTTTGTATTTATTTTCCTGTAATGAACCATTTAATACAACATTACATTTATTTATGGCATTCGAAAATAAGCTCCAGCATTATGCTTCAAACACAAGAAAACCATTCTGCTTACAGGCAATTTTAATAAATTGAGAAACCTTGTCACTTATTATGTCAAACATGAACTCAATCAAGTCATTAATGAAGGACTTCTAATTCATCTTTGTTGCTTTCATTGCCTGAGGGAATACAGTTTTACAATCTGCCTTAAAACCATATACGTACATTTTTTTTCACTTTTCTACATTATGATTAATTACTTGCTGATTGGCATTTTGAGTTGGGTCTTATTTTCCTCCTGCCTAATTACATCCAATCATTTTGTTATCCTTCTGTAATTTCATGACAACTCTACTGAAAGTATTGTGACTGTAGATTGATGTTCCACAGCTTCTTATATTCTTGTAATTTAGGGCCTATTAATGGCAGACTGAGGGAAGGAAAAAAACAAGAACTTAATTGGTTTTAAATTGGCCTTAAATTGTAATTAGAGGAGAAGAGAAGTAAGCCATAACGTGAATATTTTATCACAACAGAATTTAGAGGCACTGATCCATCAAGGTACTGTGCCTGACAGGGGAGGGGAAACTCGTGGGCAATTAGATGTGTGGATGCAACTTCAGTGTTCAGTAGGAAAATAAAGCAGCACCTGCATGAGCCTGAGTCTGCAGCCAGGAAATCCTGTGTTGTCTGTACAGCCCTGGGTCTCAGAGAGTGGGACAGAAATGGGAAGACAATGATCTTGAACACAAACAAGCCTCCTAATAAGGCGTGTGGCATAGAAATAAATTACTTGGCAACTGGATTCAAGACAGCCTCCTCTATAATCTTCTCATCTTTTGCATATATTTTTATTGCTCAGGAGCCAGCTCTTGGGCTGGGGAGATAGCTCAGAGGCATAAGCACCAGCCAGGCAAGTGTAAGGTCCTGAGTTTGACCCCCAGTACAGCGAAGAAGAGGAAGAGGAAGAGGAAGAGGAAGAGGAAGTGGAAGAAGCTGCCAGCTCTGCCTGACGTTAACACTGATCCTGCTGTAGTTGGGGTATGGGGACTGTAAAACTATTTTGACTTCCATCGCTATCACCCATTGATCCTCCAGAGTTTATTTTGTTCATGCAACTTGCTAAGTGGGATCCCCGTTCTCCAGCTGTTCTCCACCTGTGTCTCTCTGGAAGATCAAGTAGCAAAGGATGACCTTGTCATAGAGCAGAAATCATGTCAAGGGAGTTGAAGTTGCTGAGTTTCCTGAGTATAAATGCAAAACTAGCTCTGCTTGTGGGTGGCATATAATTTCATTTAATGTGGCAAGTCCTTCTACCCTTTTACAGTAGTGGGGAAATAGTTCTAAGTGTTGAAGAGAAGTCCTTGTGAACTCATCTGCTCAAGGAAGTGTACAAGATTTAAGACTTTTGTTATCCCAGGGCTTTGGTGACTCTGATGGAAGAGACAGTTTAGCTAAGAGAATTTCTTTGCATTTGCAGTGAAGTGACTATAGAATTGCAATAATATAGATGGCAATTGGTAACAAGGCAGGTAAGAACATATTTACCAGTATTTTTAGACTTTCTTTTGTCAAGTAAATGAGTTTAAAGCCTCTAAAATCATTATTCATGTATAAAGAGACTGTGCATGGGGAACTTGCCAGAAAAGGCCATTTTTATTTTCACAGTTGACTCTTCAGAATTATCAAAACTTCATTTCTTTACCTTTAGTTGCTTTTACCTTATTTTGTTGCATTCTGTGCTAAAATTTTATGTCAAGGTAAAGTGTTTATATAGGAGAGTATTTGCTTCAGTTAAATCAGATAAAAGTGCATGAATTGAACATAGTTCTCATTTCACTGTAGAGGAATCTCACATCAACAGATTTTGGAAAAGAGCATTAGGAGAGCTATGTTACGACACAATTAGAGGGATGCTTATATTTCCTTTTACTTCTTTCTTGCCTTGCACTGCTCATGAAGATGCCTGAGACACAATGTGTAGGTGGACATGTACATTTGCTGAAGAACCGTAAATAAGTAGATTAATAGAAACTGACACTATTTATGTATGGGTCAGCCTTGCCAATATATTTTGAAAATTATTTAAAAAATTGAAACCACATTATCAATTCTGTCTGACTTACCTTTCACTGAACATGCAAGGATGTTATTCTCATAGATAGATGCTTTGTATAAATATTTTTTAAAATGTATTCTTTACAGTTATCTATACCATTTTTGAGATTTCTTAAATAAACTAATTTAGAGGTCTAAATATATAAAGCCATACATTTTTCAGTACCTCCTCATCTATAGATAATTTCTGTTGCCAAAGATTCAGCATATCCTTGGGCAAGATATTAAGAGCTCTTAAAACAAATGCCAGTTCTTTTACTTTCAGCCCTGCAGGCTTGAGAATAAAACGAGAGGAATCTGCTGTACAAATACAGTCACACATGTGCATCACAGCTGTATGTAGACAGAACATGAACAATTGCCCATTGCTGTCTAATATTTTTTCTGAGCTTCCACGGCGCCGGGTGCTCACTGGGCGCCTCAGTTGTTCTCCATCTGTGCTCACCACCAAAGCTGACAGCTTTCTACTCCTAGAGCCTTGGAGCCTACAGCAGAGAGCCTGCCAAGGTAAACGAGCAGTCTAGTAATTCTTCCTCTGCTGGCCTTGCTAGTTAATCTAGTAAGGAATCACTTGGTCTCCAACATTGGCTGAGACTATGAAATAAAGCTATAGGTTGTCACAGTCTCAAGGATAATTTTGCATGTGCAAGATATTATATTAGAATTCCACTTAACAGTGGTTTTGGTGGCAGTATAATGGAATAGCTTAAGAGGAAAATCACTTTAAATGAAAGATTTGACAGGGAGTAATTGAAGGAGTAATTGAAGGATACATGATCTAATTTGTGAGTGGACAATAAAATACATCAACCTCTATTCCAAGTTTTAATTCCTCTGACCAAAAAGTGTAGTAAACCAAATAATTTCTCCTGAAAAAAAAATAATTTCTAAGTCATACTTCTTCTTTAAGCTAATGTTATTTTTGATGGTCACTTAGATTTTGTGGTAAAACTGGCCATCCATGTACTTTTGTAATATTGAAATCAAGCGTTATGTTTTTGAGGACCACAGTCAGAATTTACTGAGCCTTCATTATGTAGGAAGCTCTGTGCTGTAAGTTCCACATAATATTTATTTTTAGTAGATTTATAGGATAGATGCTATTTTTAAAAATGGCATGGAAGAACTGGGTTCCAGGGAATATAAGAAAGTGGACTGAATTCACATGGCTAGCAAGTTTTGGGGGTGGAAAATCGAAACTAGCTGTGTGTTGGCGTAATTGATATTCTTATTTGTACTGTATACATTGTGTGTAAGTCCCCAGATCCTTTGTGTATTCGGAGTTTCTATAGCTTCTTGACTCTCATAATTGCTATTTTTGAAACTATCGGGTAAGCATCAGCTGGGGAAGGGGCAACCTACAAACATTACTTAGCTTTTCTAAGGGGATAGATGGCAGCTATCACAGTTAACAGCAATGTTCTCCAGGTCTACAGTTCAGACACATTATAAATATTTGTACTTCTGTATACTTACTATAAGATAACAAATAATAAAATAATTTTAAAAGATATTGTGTAACAACAGTGGTGGGGAGCAGTGAATTGGAATGCTTTCTCTTTTACCACTAGACATTTACCTAAAACATCACTCCATCCCATTGATTAAGAAATAAAATAATATTGCCCCAGTTATGCGTAATTTAAATTTTTGAAGTTAATGTGAAGAATAGGGAAAGAAAATAAGAGATAACTCAGAAACTGATTTAAAACTGTCAAACAAAGAATGGGAATGTGTGTCTCCCTTTAATCTCCTTGAACATTAGAACTGAAAGCAAATAGGACTAAACTTCCCTTTACTCTCTTCTTTCCCAAGCAAATAGTTTTCTCTCCCGCTTTTTTAAAGGAGATTGCTGATCAGAATCAAATTCTCCTTGCCTCTCTCTTACCATATCGCATCTTGCCCTACAATTCAACTTTCTTACACCTATGCCTTCAAGATTCCTCCAATGCAGGGCAATCAATCCTGTGAAGAGCCATGCTGTAATTTTGTGCTTTTCTCAGTCTCAACCCATGTTACAATAGGATTTTGAGATGCTTTTTGCTGCTTTGAGCTGATAAGAAAAAAATATATATATATAAAAGTGTTTCCTTCTTCAGCTTACATCAATGTTGTGAGTTATATAATGAAAACTGTCTGGATTGGAATCCTAAAGCTTTTATCTGTCTAACACTGAGATAGAACCTCAAAAGAACCTTTTAGAATCTCTTAGCCATTTATAGCTTGGGAAATCAGGTTCCTTTCCTCTTAAAATTGTTTGTTGAGGTTAGTTATTCAGCTTACCACATTGTCAACATTTTGTGTTATCAGTCCTCGAGAGACACACTGAGTCCTAAAGTAAGATTTCTCTATGAGGTTATTTGGCTTCTTAAAGGAGCTCTCAGTATCTATTCTGGAGGTGTTTGAAAAGTTTGCACTTGGGATCTTCTGTGACCTTGCTGTTGTGTGCCATTTGTGCATCATTAAAAGGGTGTAATGAAGTTCTGCCGCACACAGATTGTAAAAGGTCAAGCAGAAAGTTGGGAACCAATGAGGTTGGGAAAAAAAATTGTGCTTGCTGCAGAAGTTGAGGGATTCATTATATTGATGCTATGGGGTTTTCAGCAGAGTAATAACTGGGTTAGCAATAGAATGTAAATCTTCTCAGCCACTTAGTCTGAATCTTCTTCTTCTTGATTTGTGGGGATATATTTTTAACAGAGTACAAGGAAAGTCATTACACTCAGAGGAAAGCCAGTGGCATTGGTAAATTCACTGTAAATGGGTGAGCCAAAAGAAGAAAAGAACTAAAGGAATAGGAATAAAACATATAGCCCTTCTTTGTTGTGGGAACAACATGTACTGTCAAGATATGTGACATATCTATTTAAGAACTTTGCATAAGTGATTACTTAAATTCTTTAAAAGGCATACCAGATTGTTTTTAGCTTCTATGGTTGAGAGATGCAAGAATAGCTAATTAAAAGGCTTAAGATAGTAATCAACACAATTAATTTAAAGGATCTGAGACAAAATTAGCATCAAAACAGCGGCAATTGCAAGCCAATTTATTTAGGAGGAATCCACCAGGTTAGTTAGCAAGTATTAGGCTTCTCTTCTAAGAGGAAATTCTAAAGTTAACTGGGTTTCCAATAAATATTCCCTCGGTGCACTTTCTTAAAATGGGATTATAGAAATTATGTGCAAATGTGCAGCAGTTGATTGCATGTCTCACAAGCTTACATATGGAGTGAGATCATTTCTTCTTTAAACAAGCCCCAAACCATCTGTTGATTTAAGTCAACTCTCCAAATTTTACTTGGAAATAAATTGGAAGCCTAGTTATTTCACAAGAGTAGTTTGATACATTCCATGAATTCCTAGCTAGGCTTTTATGGGCATATATGTGTTCTGAGTGGAGTGGGTAGTAAAAAAGACTTTTTTTAGAGCAGAATAAAAAGTCACTAGCATATATCTTATAAAGGTCAAGACCTTATGAAGAAATTTAACTGAATGCAAATACACAGATTAAACTTATCAATTACAAGGTTTTAAAAATGACTTTTTGGAAAGATTTTGGTTTGGCAGTGACAAAAAAACTGTAGATTATTTATCATTTTATTCAATCATTATGTCATATTATCAAGTATTAAGATGATAAGATTATAGTTCTCTATAAAATATATAGCATCCTGTTTATATAAAACTTGATTTTTCCTCAACAATTGTTAAATGAAATCATTGTCCACCCATGTGACTCATCTCTTACCCTTATTTGCATACACTAGTCTAAACATGTCTTAAATATTTGTCTTACAAAACTTCAAATCATTTTTGAATATCAGCTAAGAAAACAATAAAGTTTGGTGATTTGGAAGTATTCTTAAAAAGAAATGCAATTTGCATGAACTAGAATATTGTACAGGTGGTGTCCCTTAAATCAAGTTCCTGGGACATAATATACACCAAATCTTTTCTGTTTTTTAGATATTAGACTACTTTGATAGATGGATAGGTAGGTAGGTAGGTAGATAGATAGATAGATAGATAGATAGATAGAGACAGAAAGACAGACAGACAGACAGACAGACAGACAGATAGATAGATGATAGACAGACAGACACACAGATACACAGACACACAGACACACAGACAGACACACAGATAGATCAAACCTGAGGATGTGACCTAAGTTTAAATAGAAAAGGCATTTGGTAACATGTAAATTTTAAGCACAACCCAAAGGTAATTTAATGTAATATTTTAAAACTGTTCTACTTATATCAAAGATTATGTACATTCTATCATTACATTTGTGACATGCTAGCACTCCAAAAACTTTAGAAATCTTCAGTAAATGTACATGCATATATAATGTATTATATGACACATGTTGCATAGTGTATAGTCTATATAGTGTATATATCACCTATGCTGTAGGATTTATATATACATGATGTGTTACATATGGTGCCTATATTTATATATTATGTACATATGTAGTTTCATTTTCACAGGAGATTATTGTTTCTAATTTTTCCTCCAAAATGAAAACATCACTAATGTTACTGTGATGATCAAGTGCTGAAATATTTTCCTTTGTCATTTTAGATTGCCTTTTCCATTAAAATAAGCATACTCAGAATACTATGTCTGGGGCTGGTGAGATGGCTCAGTGGTCTAAAGCACCTACTTAGAACAAGCTTAGC
>NDGM010988225.1:0-11036 GCA_002564305.1 Octomys mimax | reverse complement strand
TCACGCATTCAGATATGGGGCTGTGGAGGGCACTTAATTATGCCAGCCACGGAGTATGCTGTCAGGGTGGGGTGGCTGTGTGACCAGCCACTGCAGCTGTGACCCGAGGCAGGCATTCTTGTCACCAGCTCGTCTTCACTTTCTCTGCTTCCTGTGCAGGGGTTTAGCGACTGTCCTCCGCAGGCCTCTCTCCCATCTTTCTCTGCCTTGCAGCCCGTGGATCACAGGCTGAGTTCCTCAAAACTTGAGCAAATTAAAGCTCTCCTCCTGCAAGCTGTACACATTGGTACTTTTGCCCTTGCAATGGCAAAGCTGATTCACACATGTTGTAGCTACTGGAGAATCTGGGCTGCTGTAGTCACTGTAACTGAGTGTGTGACTCAGGAGCTTTTGGAACTGGTTGACAGGAAGCATTTAGAAACCTTTGGAAATGCACATAGAGAAGCTCAAGTGTTCTGTAAGTTGTGCTTGATAGTAACACAGGTCCAAGCCCAGAAGATCAGACTGCAGCTACAGGTGAGGACAGTGAGGGTCAGTCACGTCATTACAGATGGGAGTGAGGATTCTATTGGAAACTCAACCAGAAACATCTGTCTTCCACTTGGGCAAAGACTTGTGTAGGTTTTGTTCAGTCCCTCAGCCTTCCTTTGAGGCTGAATTTAAAGCTGGTGGATTAATTGATTTGATGAAGGAAATGTCAAGGCAGCCCAATGATCAGCCCATGACATGGGTACTGCTGGCTGTTTTAATCAATTTATGGAGTTAAGCATGGAGGAAAAGGAGAACTGATTGATTTGAAAAAATGTGACATCTTGGCCAACAATGTAGAACCTGTAAAGCTGGGCCCAAGAAGAATATGTTATTGAAAAATTAGAATTAATAAGAAGTCATGTACTTTGCATCAGGACAATGGGAAAGATGCCTTGAGCACATCTCAGGAAAAGAGCCTGAGCTCTCCTCCTCAGTGGATAAGTCCACTGATGGGCTCACAGCTGAGTGAGTAGAGACTACTCACTGGGAGTGTGATCTTTTTTTTCTTTTTTTTTTTTTTTTTTTTTTCAGTACTAGGGATTGAACTCAGGATCTTGTGCTTGCTAGGCAAGCGCTGAGCTATCTCCTTGGTCCCTGGGAGCTTGATCTTGTCCATAGCGCCCTCTTTGTTCTCTGCTTCTTAGCTGCCTGACACTGAGAAGACACCCTGTACCAGTTTCCACCAAACAGGTTCTTCCGTGCCTGCAGCCAGCCATGGGGACCCCTCTGGCACCGTGAGCCGAATCCAACCTCTCCTGCTCTAAGTTGTGCTGTGTATTTTGTCTCAGTGCTGAACAAGTTTATGAAGAAAATAATGGTTTTCTTCATTTTATTTAAATATAAAAGTGACTTACCAAACTGTCAAGTATGGCCCTCTCTACCAGCCTTTCTTGATCATAATGATGTGCCTTTTGATGCCTTAGCTCTTTGGCTCCATGAGTATGAGAGTGCTGTATATTCACTCTATTGTAGTCTCTGTAAGCTGTGTATATCTTGCAGGAAAACCTGTGCTGGACGTGCTGAAAAATAAATTATGGGCATAATAGGCATAATTTATTTTTTCACTCAGGTTTGAGTATGCATCTAAAAAGTTGATGGATACCCACTAATTCTAGAGTTTAATGTAATTCACATGACTACCATCAGTATCCCAGCTCACAGGAAGTCATTTTTGATTAGTCTTTGTAGAAGAAGCCTTACTGTTAATGTTCTTTCATATGCTGCTGTGTTGTCTGAAATGCATCACTGAAAATGATGTTCATCTAATCATTTTTAAGGCCTCTGATGCTTAACTTATTTGTCTCTTTTTATCTCATATCTAGTCATTGAATAAAATAGTTGGCCCTAACATTCTGATAATCCATACAGCGACCCTTTTCCCTTGGGCCACGACTGTAGATCTTTGCTGTTGCTAGTCCATACCAAAGACCTTTCAATGCTACTCTCTGGCTCTTACTGCTCACTATTTGGCTTTACACCTGGTGCCAACTGCTGTAACCATAAGAACTGACTCTTTAGTTAATTACAGTTTATCTCATAGGAGTGACCACTGATTTAAAATCAATCCACCATCATTTTGTTCTTGTTGGCAAATTAGGCTTATTAATTTCTCTTCTTCACTCTGTCTAGGATTCTCATTCTGAAATTCACTCAGTACCGTAGTGGTGCCCATTGGAATCCTGTTTCTTCTGAGCTTTCTCAAGCTACCCCCCTTCTCTGCCTCCACAGCCCCTTCTCCTATGCTTTTTGGGCTCATCCTTAGAGGAAGACGCTGTGCCTTTACAAGTGTTGATCTCCGCCCTGACACTTGCCTGCCTTCTCTGAGCTGGTCTAAGGGACGACGCCTGCGTTACAGAGTCTGAGCTTGGACATCACAGCAAGGATTCTCTCCTTTTCTAGGCACAATCTCACCACGTGTGTTGATATGACACAACTTTAATGACCCACTGACCTGACACAGATCCCATGTCCGACCTCACATCTCACCTGTCACACTGTATTTACTCATCGGTTATGTCTGCTATGTGCTCATTTGTCTGGTGCCAAATTAGGTGACATCATCTCTGCAAATTTCTATATAACTCATTACAACTCTTACTTGTGCATCCTATTCATGCCTTCCTGAAGGTCCATGTGCTTTTCCCCTTAAAATTGACCAGCTCTTTCTCAGTCTCCTTCTTCATGTAAAGATTTGCTGTTTTAATCACGGAGATTTGCGGCAGGTCTATTCCCGGCACCCAGGAAGAAGTCACAATTGTTATGCCACATGCTTCTTGAGGCCCTGAGAGCAGGCAAGGCAGCTTCTTGATTCCAGATGAGAAAGAGCAGGCAGTGAACACAGCAGGAGCATAAGATGAATTAAGATCCGTGTTGCACAGAGAGGCCAATGGAAAGATAAGAGGAAGATTTCGGCAGCTTCTGTGGTTAGAATTCAGGAGACGTGGTGAAACTTAATGGAAAAATTCACATAGTTTTACTCTACAATGCCTGACATTTTGCTCTTAAATGTATTGTACATTTTCAACACACCAACAGCACAATTCCAGGTTACACTGTTATTGAAATCCAACTTGTACGTGTGTGTGTGTGTGTGTGTGTGTGTGTGTGTGTTTATGTAAATGATATCCGAGTATCACATCATCCTGTGGTAGGGACTTAACACATTTTGGCTCATGACTAAGGGTTTAGTATAACTACCCAGAGTCTGAATGTAGGGGCTTAAGGTAAAGTAGCTCCTGTCAGGTTAATGCCGTGCTCTGCTCTGGGTTTAGACCTCATACATTGACCAGCACTGCCTGCCCAGTGCAAATAGAAAGTCACATTTTCACAAAACTGAGCCCTCAGTTATGTTGTGAAAATAAGCAAGCCCTGCATAGATACCAATGGGGACAAGAGGTCAGGGCGGCAGGGTCTCAGTTGGTTCTGAGTTTTGAGAACTTCTTCAGTATTCAGGGATTGTGTGCATTATATTTGAAAGAAACTGTGGCTCAGAATGAAATAATTTTGTTTTATTTTCTGTGTGCTTTTCTCACAGGGATAGCAAGTTGTTAGAACATAAATCCTCATGAAGTTGTTTGGCCCTAACTTTATAATACAACTTGTGGCTGCGTGCGTCCCCTGTCTCAGGGGCTCTGGGACAAGTCTTATTCAGATGCTAAAAGAAATGGAATTTCAAAACGGATTTACCTCTAATTAAGGCTCCAGGAGCTTAGCTTCATTCTACACTTCGTACCTTGGTTTTCTTCTTTTTAGTTTCTTATCTCTAATCCACCTCATTGTATTTTATTTCTAGCAATTTCACTATATCTGCTTATTATTTCTTTTGCTTGGACAGGTAAGGCTTTTGAGCAGTTTGTCCCCACGTCTTTCGACAGACACGTACCATTCATCTCAGCTGCTTTGTAAGCCAAATCTTTTTCAAAGTGGCTGCATTGAAATGTCAGACTTTTGTGTGTAATAAGATATACTAGAAAGATTAAAGTCCACTAATTCAAAGATAAATTAAATGCAACAAAAAAGAACACGGCTTTTTACTTTATCTTTAGCCATGTTCGTTTTCATTTCTGGATTCGGCTGTTAGAGAGAAAATTGCACATCTACATAAAAGAAGCTCAAGTTACTAACAAATTACAGTGAATTTTCTGGACATAACTTATTTTAAAACAATACACATTTTATTGAACTATTTTCATAAATCCATTTAAGTAAAATCTCCTCAACGCTCTATTTTATGATAAAGGTCACCCCAACTCATATGGAAAATAATTTTTGAATTAATTTACCTTGCCAAGAAACTGAAGATGGCAAACTGAATCAAGTCCTTTTTCATTTGAGCATATTATTTTCTAATGCTATTAGTGTTATTTGTTCTGCTGTATCAGTGACTCTCAAATTGTACATTTTAATAGGAGTGCTTTATGTTGTAATTGCCCAACTTTTTGATAAAACATGATTCCGGGCGCAAAAATTAAATTTACTATAAAGTTATTTGCAATTATTAAAGAATAAATAGCTCTACCATCATTTCTTGGAAATAGGCCCTAATGCAAAAGATCTTTTAATGCATTTATTCTTTATAACATTAACCTGTTTTAAGACAGCATGCGGACAATGCTTACGTAATAACGAAAGTATTCCCATTTGTGCTCAGTGATGCTCCTAAGCGTATCATTAGACTATCAAGATGACGTCTATTCCTGATGCTTAAACTATTAAATATGATCCCTTAATATGCTAACATACTATGGTACAAACATGTATAATTTTATTGATGACGATTGTTGTTTAAATATAAATTTATGACAGATACCTTAAAGATATATTTCTGAAAACATTTTGCCCATGTAATACACAGAAAATCAATGCTGTTTAATAATCATCTGGTATTTTTATATTTTAAAATTCATTGAAAAGACAATAAATTATAAAATATATTCCTATTCGTTTTGCTGTCATATGAAAACAGATCATCCCAAAACATAATAATAATTTCTGAAAATAATCACAGTTTCTGAATATCAGTGGCACCTCTGGACATCACCTCTGACTACACCTTGGAGGAAGAAAGGCTGCTCATCTCTGTGCACCTGGAGAAAGCTTTCTGCTGAGTGCTCGTGCGGAGCTGTCGCGGAAGCGCCTTCCTCACTGGACAAGACGCAGTCCTTCCTTTGGTCTTCATTGATCCATCGGCAGATGCGTCGTTTTTGCTGTCTTCTTTCTCTTCAACTCCTGCTACCTGTCCTCCATCCTCACTCTTTCAAGCAGTCACCTCTGCTTCTACCTCGCTGGGAAAACTGAGTTGATCGTGAAAGACGAGCGCACCCTCCACTCTGCACAGTGTGTAAGCCCAGGGCAAGAGATTCCCGCCTCCCCCGTAACTCTGTCATCTGGGGACCCACAGATTTGCGTCGATGGCCCTTGTCTTAGGTGATTTCCTGCTATTCCTCACCTGCTGATACTTTTGATCACTGAGGTGTTAAATTATTTAAACGCTTTCAAATTCTTTATCGGTGCTACTCAAACATTATTGTGATCCTCCTTCTATCTTGTTAATATAATGAAGTATATTAATTGACCTTTAAGTGACAATCCAGTCTTGCTAGATGGGCAAAATTCTCTTGATCAGTACATACGTTTTATACATTGTTGAATGTTAGTGTTATAAATAGAGATTTTCTTCTCTTTAAAATACATTGATCAGAATTATTTTATTTCATGCTTGTTTTAATTTATTTGCTAAATTTTGGGCATGTGTGATTGATCACACTAGGCACACTTTATGCAACGGTGTCTCCTCCTTTGTATCCTGAATTATTTTATGTAAATTGTCCCTATTTCATCTTTCAGGTTTGATAAATTCACCGAAGAGTTTGGATCTAGGACTCTTTCTTGAGGTTGGTTAATAAGTTTGATTCCTTATTAGACCTAGGCTATCCTCTATTTTCTCTTGCGTCAGTTTTGATGAATTCTCTTTCATAAAATGCATTCATTTCATCAGAGATGGGTGTTCCACTGCTGTTAGAGAAGCTGTATTTGGCGAAGTCTTTAAAGGACCTTTTCAAACTTGATGCCACTCCAAAGATTGTAGGTACCTGGATTCAGCAAAATAACCCAATATAGTCCAATAGTCCATAATAGTAGTGAGTTATCAGCACAAAACAATAAAGGGGGATATGAGTAAAGGACCATTTTATTGTGAAAAAATATATATATGTATATACAATATAGTTAGGACATATATACAGCTACTTTCGCTAAGTTCAGTGAGAAGAATTTTGTACTAATATCGTTTAGACAAGATATCATGTCTGCATCTGGTTCTCTGAGTAACTACTGTGAAGATCACAATATGCAATGTATTAATTACTGCAACTGTCCTACTCACCTGTTTTGAAACTGTTTCATTGCTATTTTCTTATTGAAATAAATAAAAATAAAAAGAGAAATGTATTCATTTTATATAATTAGTCTAATTTGGTTTTGCTTTCAATTTTTCATTTTTTATTATACTGATATACAAATTTTGTATTTCTACATCATACAATGACGTTTACTTTGTCTTTTATTATGTAATAAATTTGTCAGTATGATGTATATTGAAACAAAAAATACATGTTTTAATGTCTAATATTTTAAATGTTGGTTTATAAGAAATATGCTATCTATGTTTCTATCTATTTAGATATCTTCATTTTGTGGCCAAGTTTATATGAATAGTATTTATAGTTCTTATAATCTTTTTCTCACTTAAACTTTATATAGGTTTTGTGACAATAAAATTTATCCTTAGATTCTCTTTTGCTTATGTCAAACTCCATGAGATTCTTCTAGAGTGTTTTGCTTGTTATTTTTCCAAATATAAAATCACATTGTTTTTATCTTCTCAACACAAGTGTCAGAGAAGATCTTAATCGATGCTTTAAAAATAGCCAACTGGTGCAGAAATCAGCTCCTATTTACAAAAGCCGGGGAACAAACTTGGTAAAACCTTGATGAGCAAAGAAGGTAGGCTGGAATGGGCGATCAGAAAATGCCTGGGCTCACCTGTGAGCTATGAACTGAGGGAAGAGCCTGCACCGGGCTTGTTACTATGCTTTGTTTACTTGGGGCTTCAGACAGAAGGAGGCAAAGAAGGAGCGATTCCCATGCTAGGTACACTTCCTTCCAAACATTATGTAAGCTAGTTCAGACACTCAGGAAATTAGAGACCCGAGGTGCAGCTTGGTTCCCTTTGCAGGATCAGAATTTGCCTATCCTGCCTTCACACATTTTTAGGATAGAGTTTCTTGGTCAATTTTCTGAAGAATATAATATGATTGTAATTTTATTCATACAAAATAAATTTGATTGAAAAACCATAACATCTACTGACCTGCAGATTTTTGGAATTTGAACATTAGTTTTCTTATAGAATTCACATTTAATTCTTTATATCAGTTTAACAAAATGCTCTTGAGAAATGTGATCCTTTGAAACTTCTTTTCAAGGAATCAAAAATATACGAAGACTTCTTGAGGAAAAACATTAATATCAGATTTGAATGGAGAAGTTCCTTTTTAAAATGGATTCAACATATGTAAAATATGTATTTCCTTAATTTTTTTTTTTGAAGTACCGGATATTGAATGCAGGACCTTGTACTTGCTAAGCAGACACTTATTCTACTGAGCTATATCCCCACAGATATGTATTCCATAATAAAATTTTCACTCTTAACTAAGAAGTGTGGACACAGAATTGGGAAAAATCCCCTTTAAAATTTTGAGTTAGTTTTATGCCTTAATAAAAGCTAGATATAATATTTCTGAAGATGAATTTATCAGCAATACTATCAGCTCTGAGTTTCTCTAATGAATCAGTTACCAGAGCAACTGCACAAAATAAATCCATTATAGGAACAGAGAGGATTTGAAATGCATTATTGGACTGATTTAATTTTCCAAGAATTAGAAACCAAAAAAGGTAGCGTTATGAAATCTGAAAACTTCTATTTGACTTAAAATAAGAGGAGTACTTTGAAAAAGAATATTAAATAGGTTGTCAAAAGAAAATGAAAATTGTGATTTTTGTCATGCTACTTACATTTCTCATTGCTGTACATATTTCAAAATTTGAATCTTTCCTCTGAGCTACTTAAATTTTCATTTGAAGAATTACATGTTAACACAAGGGATCTTTTTGCAAAGAATCATCACACTTCAAAATTGATGAACAAACTATAAATGTGTCACTGTGACCTGTTGCTTTATCAAATGAATGATGGTACAATCTACTCATATGTCTATATATATATATATATATATATAAATATATAATGAAATCAAATTAAACTAGCTTCATCTGTTTTAAATTAAAGAATAGTTGTGTCTGGGTATCTAAAAAGGAGAGGTTAATAATAAAAAATTTGAAAGAAATAAAACAAAAGACAGATGCATACCATTGCATCATGCACCCTGAATGATTAAAAACTTCCTAATAAACTCCTATCTAAGAACTCCCACTTTAAGACTTATAAAACAAAATTTCCAAGCTTGTTGTGAGCAGTGCTTATACGTACTTATTATCTGCTTTAAATGACTCCATGCACTTAAATGAGCAATTAGGAAAACAGAAATATATGTGGTAGCCAGGGTAAATCACTGTTATGGCCTTCTATGAATATAATACTGCGGCTTGAAGAATGTAAATAAGTGAATTTTAGGATGTGTGCATGCACATTCTTGGAGTTTGTAGGTAGGCAGACATGCAGTTTAAATACTCTATCATTTGAGCACTATGCTTGCTGAATTTTTCAACACCAAATTTTCCCAACTTTATAACTAGATGATAGTTGATACCTCAAGGTGTTGCAGAATACCTTCCAAGTAAATATGTTCTCTGTGCTGGCAGCAATTCACACTGCCTTTCACAAAAGCCAAATGTAGGCATCTCTTCCAATTCCTGTTCCATGAAATCATACCGACAGCAGCCATTGGGGAGTACTGATGCCACAGAAATCAGCAGACACAGCAAACCACCACTCCACGCCGCAGAAAGAAGCTGAACAGCACATCACTTAATGCACAGTATCTGTACAGATGAATAGTCATTCTGGGATTATTATTAGTCCATTGAAGTTTTCAGTATTCCTTCATTTATTTATAATTGTGTCTATACATGTGTTTATGAGAGTTTGAACAAAAGTAAATTTGAAGTTTGAAGATCAATAATATAAAATAAAACAATATTTTTTTAAATCTCAAATTTCTAAATTATTCTTCAGAGGTTCTGGATGCAACAACTTTAGGTTGAATTAGACAATTTCCTATGTCACAGCAATTAGTGTAAAGTATACCATCTGTCTTGTCCTTCCCAATGAGTTACACTATTGATTTGTTTACTTTTGGGCGTCTGGGGTTGTTTGCGATTTCATCTTGTTGACATGCATATTTTGTTAAGAGTATGCAACTTCACTCAGAATCTGCTACTCTGGAAACAAAATTTTGTAACTTCTTAAGACACACAATAAAAGTGTTTTAATGTCACATTATAGTGATTTGTTCTGGGCAAAATTTCAAAGTGATTCAATTTCTGTGGTTACCATTGGCAGGGCAATACCCTAGATTCCCATTATGTTCAATCTTATAATGGTGGTAACATTTTTTTTTTAGCTCTGCTTTGTATCATGCTGTGAATTTCAATAGAAATGATGGTTCCAAATTTCCTTAATGGTTTTTTTTTTTGCCTAGAGTATGTGCATTTAGTTGGGAGTGGGTAATACCATGCGCCAGCTTTCAAAACAGGATAAAATATTGTAGATTATGGTTCTAAAGTCAATGAATAATTGTGTTTGAAGATTGAGGTAGGAATGCAGTGGAGGTACAGAAAAGGAAGAATTTAAATAAAGCAAGATATATAGAGCAGAGCAAAATGAGTTCCGTTCTCATGGAAAAAAATGTGGATGTTTCACTTCTGGTTTTTCTCCGTTGTTAAGTATCTATGTGTGACTAAATAAAAAAATATATGTCCCATACACATTCCACTCCCTTGGCTATTATTTTGTTTTTCCACTTTCTCCATGATGTGGGGATGCATTCATAGCTATAATTGAAGTGTCCAATGGTAACACTAATTTATTGGCTTAAAAATATGAAGATTTGGATCTGCAACAGAACTCCTTACTGTACAAAAGTTGGTACAATATACAAGAGGACTAGACTTAAAATAGTCATAAAATATTTTGGAAAAAGTTTTGTTGCTGTTTAATAATAAAACAGTTTTGACACCCCCGATCATAAAATTTTAGAATGTGAAAATAAATTTGCCTTCATGAGCATTGAGAAAATAAATATCAGAAGGAATTTTGGGTTTGAACCCTTTCATTAGCTTTGAATATCTTGATTTAGTTGTCAAAAGGAGTTACTGCTTATTTGTGTATTTGAGCCTGAAAAATATAGAATTCCCTCCTTTCTTCTTGATAGACAAGTGGAGTGGACTAGCTCATGCTCTTAACATAACCAGACATAGTGGCTGAAACAAGGCATTAGACTCATTTCTGGGAGCACACGAAGCTTGTGTGCTTCTTAGCTGCACATGATGGACGCAAGGTCAGGAACCCTGGAGAAACATAACTGTTCTGCTCACCTGAGAAGATGGGGACATGATGAAGTGAGCTGGGCTTGTGGGCTGCATTGTCATAAAGGAGCTGTGATGGAGCAGAGAGCCTTGCAGTGGCTGTCAGGGACCTGCAACTAAGTTGACATTCAGCAAAAGGAATAGTTGATGGACTTATCAATAAAGCCAATTGGATGAGCCTCTGGCAGATAGTATCATGATTAATTTACATGATCTAGTTGCAGACAAGAGTTTAAACAAATTATAAATAATAGATTAAAAGGTGAACAGTGCAACTTGTATTAAGAGATAAGTTACAAGCTGGGAACTGGAATTGAGGTAGGTTAGATAATCTTTTTTTTTTTTAAACATTTATTTATTTATTTATTTATTTAGAGAGACAGAGAGAGAGA
>NDGM010988194.1:0-11298 GCA_002564305.1 Octomys mimax | reverse complement strand
ACTGTTCTGCAACTAAATATATGTATCAGAATTACTATGTCCAAAAGTGGTGTATAATCACCTTTGACTCAATCATATTCTGGTATTAAAGTAGTTTCTCTTAAACCTTTGCCATAAATGAGGTGCAACAGCTCATCTTTAAGCTATAGTGAAACCACAGTGTGGACAAGCTTCTTAACTCAAACATGTGTTCCATGTATTGTATCCGGAAGCTTTGGTTTTATGAATATACTAAAATGTACTATCTCTAGATAGTTGCAATTTTAATTTATGTACAATTAATATTTTATACTTTTACTATCACAACAGACCTCTTTTAAATACTACATCCAATAAATTTATTGTACTTTGACCACTTTTCCTTCAGTTTTAATAGCATTATTTTTCCAGCCTTCAGGAAATTATCTCAGTGAGAATAGGGCAAATCCTACTGCCAAAAAAGAGGACATATCTAATAATTTTCCTTTGAGGTAAAGAATCCAGTGGTTGATTTTCCTAAATGGATCATAATTTTATGTAATTTAGTAGCTTTTTATTCTCAACATTTCAATTTTTAGATGATAATTATAATGAGGTGGAGACGCATAGCTAGAAAAATGAGAAAATTATTTAACAAAATTAATATAGCAATTAATTATGGAAACTCTAACATTCCAGGCTGAGCCTTATTCATGAAAACTGTCAAAATAGCACTTTCCTCACCTGTAAGATGAAAGCTCAGAGTACATCCTCAGGGTTTTATAAGGATTAGCTGACATGCGTGTGATAGGCAGGATCACAGGAAAGTTCTCGATTCTTCTTCATTTCTCTTTAGTGTTTTTGTAAAGTTGGTCACCTTGCTTTATATAAGTCAAGTTTTTATTCTAGAAAAACTGTGATGGGAACTTAAACTTTAAAAACTTTATGCTTGGTTCTTATTCCTATTTGTATATCCTAAGTTTCAGGGAAATTTTCATTTTCTTGAAACAATAAGTAATTCTTAAAGCACACTGTTCTCAATTTTCCCCATTAATGTGAGGCTGAAAAATAGTCTAAACAATACAGTAAACATTTGAATTTAGATGTGGCATAAGTGGCAGTGACAGGGCTTGACCTCCAGAACTATCAATCAAGCACAAACTCAGGACGCCAAGACTCAGGAAGGCAACCTGTCTCATGCCAGAAAGACTACTGGGACTTTACTAGAAAAAATTTTAAATCAAAACTCTTTCACAAATTTTGATTCTCATACTCATCTCAGATTTAGTCATCTTTAGTTTCATAATATTAAGCTACACAATTTTTTGCTTTTTGTGTTTATTTGTTTCTTTGTTAAACAGTTTAAAAATTTGTTCACTGAAAAGAAAATATATTGACACCAACCAGCCACAAGAGGGAAGTCTTGGCTATATCAGAAGTAATACACACACAGGGAGGGGTGCAGTTCTGCAAAGGAAAAATCAGAAGACAAACCAGAGAAGAGGAGAAAAGGATGTTTTTTAGTATATCATAATGCTACACCTACTAGAGCAAATTATTTGTAAATTATTTGTAGATCTAACACATTGTTTTTGTTTTTACAGCTGTGGAATTGTACTTCTGGCACATAATATGTTTTAAAACATACATCATGTGTTTTCAGTGAAATCCAATATGAAATTATTTTCAGACTACAAATACACATAGATTGTTAGCCATACATCCATATTTTATGAGCACAGTACAACTCATAACTGTAATTATTATTACCTTATTCTCTGGTAGTGTAGTTTGTGATAAGTTAATTATTTTTGTTATTTATTATTTGAATCTTAGGAATGAATTCTAAATCTATTTTATCATGTTTGAGAATCATATGATTATGGGATTTAGAATTTAAAATATACATTAGTCAAGAAATAAAAAGGCTAAAAATTTTAATAGGATCATATATTAATCAATTTTGGAATTTCAGGGTTAAAAGAACCTTAAAATGAATGTTGGGATTTGGAATGATATATTTTAATTGAAAAGATATTTCATTAAATCTTTTGATTGGATTGGATTTTAAATTGTTTCAGTTTGGATTATTATAGTTCACCAAACAATCGGCCTCACATGCTATAATTATACGATGCAATTACTATAGTATCTAATGGTGGAATGTTCTGCCAATTTGCTTCTCAAAATGGGGAAGACGACTCTTTGATTTTCAGTTTGCTTTTCTGAGAATTTTACTGGTGAAATCTACACATGCACTAAACATTGTTTAATATCTCTAATATGTCACCATAAAAAGTATTCAATTTTGTATTTAATATTCTCACTGGAAAAACATGGTGAAATTCTGTGGAAACATGAAGTATTTCATTGATGCAAATAAAAAAGTTTAAAGGCATTTGGTGAATATAGAACATATATAAATATATAATATATAATTAATTATATATAATTAATAATAAATTAATATATAAATTATCATGCTTCCTTCCATATTGATCATTTCTATACATAATTTAGTCTATGTGCTTTGAAGTTATAGACCTTTTGAATACAAAATGAATTTATCAAAAATTACATTTTTCAAGTACTTAGGGAGAAATCGTTCAGAGACTAATTTCTAATAATTTGTTCCATTTTATTAATGATTTGTTAATGTATAGCAATAAGTGGTATGACTTTAGTGAAATTTGACCACATATCTAAATTAAACATTTATGCTCTAAATTTCCATTTGTAAGATTATTTTACTTAAATATTGGGTAAAATATTTTTGTAATATATTGATGTATAACGTGTAGAACATAGTATACTAATTCCTATGTTGAGATTTTGACTAAAATCCTATTTGGTATTTGTATTTTTGCACCCCCCCCTTGGTCATATGAAGATTTTAATAAACTAAGAAGTGCATATTTTATTTACCTGCAACCCATCAATTCTCAGCTTGAGTGGAACCTGTCTTACTGTTGTCATGTTGTTTTCTCTTTTGTCTCTTAAGTGTCCAATTAGCAATCACTCATGTTGTGGAGGATCCTAATGGCAGGATGTCAGACCTGTTCTGCTTTCCTTCTGTCTGGGTAGATCACTTGTGAGTAGTCCCACTGTGGTGAGGCATTTATTTTACAGTGCAAAATCTATACAAGACTCATTCTTAACATGCCTTTCATGTTGGTTTTCATTATCAGTTAAGATATTGAAGCCAAGGAAGAAAATTTAGAGAGAACATAGAATGTTTAGACGTAATAATAATGGGCCTGGCAGAGAAACAAACTTTATGAAAGATGTGTTTTCTTTTCTGCAGTATGTGGAGCCACATATGAGTTCATACTGGTATGTATAATTTTGCTTTAGGCTTTCAAAATAGAGTGAACCCATCTTTAATGGTAGAGCAGAATGCAATATTAATAGGAGATAAATTGCATCATGCTATCACTCTAGAGGCTAAGATAGGCAGAATTTTATCTCTGAGGCTATGATTACAAAAAAAGTAGTCCAGAACACTAGCGAACAGAATGAAGGCAGTTTCTGGGCATGGCAGCACATGCCTGTAATATCAGCATTTCGGAAGCTGAGGCAGAAACCTTGCCAAGAGTGTGAAGTCAGCCACAGTTAAATCGAGAGACCCTGCTTCAAAAAAACAACTGAACAAACAAATAAGGAATTAAGGTAGTTACATTTTTAAATCGTTATTTGATGCACTAACGGCTAATAGTGCTTTTCTTCTATGGGTATATTTTATGACTACATTTGTGGAAGAGATCTTATTACTATGAGAAAAATGTGCCTGCTTGTCAAACAAAAACCAAAGCTTTTTTCTTCAATCTGCTGTGGTATATATTTTAATATTTTATGCTAGTATGCTAATTAGTTGCATTACAAAGTGAATGAATTATTGCTTTCTTTGTTATTGTTTCTGTTTTTTTTGTGGGAAGGTAAATGATTAGTTCATGTTTTAGTTGCACCTAGTTATCTTTGGTGCACATTTACTGTACTATACAAAAAGTTATTTTTTAAAAATAAACTGAGCTTCTTTCCACTCCAAAGAAAGGCATTCTCTGACCTTCCAGGGTTGAACTCAGGACTTTGTGTTTGCCAGGCAGGAGCTTAAGCTGCTGAGCTATCTTCCTGCCTTGATCTTTCTAATATCTCCAGTAAAGAGATAATTAACTTATGAAAATATTTTTTGTAAAAAATAAAAGTGCAGCTTCACATTTATATATCAACATTTTAAAGCTAAATATTGTTAAAAATTTCAAACCATAGCTTTTTTCCTTTTTCCGAGTTATTACATGTGCTTAATAAACCAAGTAATAGCAGCAATATTAGAATAATCCTTGTATATTGGGAAATGAGTTTTTAGTGGAGAAATAAACATGAAATTGCCTGAAGTATCTACTACCAATTTATTCTATGACTTTATAGATGCAGTGGTTTAGCAATGGTTACCAAATTTAGGGCACTTAACCATTTACAGAGTTTACTGTCCTAATCAAAATTGTAAACGGGTGTTCCTAGGCAACACTATGAAGAAAGAGACATTTACTGAGTTGGGATTACTTCACTAACATCTCTTTACGTTCTTAAGAGATACATATTGTTGTCAGGCAGCTATATTTCAACACATCAGATATTCTCCAGAAGAAAGATAAATTTTCCTGTAATTGTTTAAGCTATCAACCTCAAAACCCTTTTTCTGGCTTGGTGCTTTACACACAAAGCATTTTTGGAGGCAACACTTTGACTGAAAGCCATCTTCCTGTTCTTTTTGATCTCTGGTAATTACAGTTTAACTACATGATCCTAGTTCAACCAGTGAGATGCTCTTGCCAACAATTCAGCTAGCTAATCTCCCTTATTTGAAACAAGCAATCCTTACTGGCCATAGCATTAGAGGGCACATGATTTATCATCATCTAGTTCAGACTTCGAGTGAAAGGCAGTGCAATAAATAGTTGTGCCACAACATAACCCAAGACTGTCCTCGGAAACCTAGATACATGGTGAGTCTCCTTAAATGGTTACCTAAATTATTAACTGACACTGATTTCAAATCCTAGTCTTCTGGGGGAATTTGGATATACCTTTGTGATGCTCAATTTGAAAGCTATTCCACATTTGAATGTAATTAATCTATAATACTAATAGACCATTATCAGGGCTGATATTTTAGAGTAATGACCTTTTAAGAACTCCTTCAAATAGCATGTAGCAGGCACACACTCAAATGACTCACAAAGCTCTTTCAAGCACAGGGAAATTCCAAAGAGTGTCTTTTTTCTTTCCAGAAATAATGAGGCTTTGCTAAGCCCACTTGCTCTGCTAGTCACCACGTTTCCAGGGTGACAAAACAGTGTTTCCTGAGGATTCCTTCTTCACCCGACTGCAAAACCGATCATCTGGTGAATAGGTAATTATGGGCTGAACTAGGAACCATGCCGGGATGTGAAAGTCTAGTAACCACACAGAGTTTGTGTTGTAACTAATGAACACTCCCTTGCCTAATATAACCCAACCTAATTACCCATAAAGCTACGGGTAATTTTCGCTTGACCCTAAACTTTGTACGTCTAGTGGCTTCTCTACCCAATACTGAATGATAACTGAGTAAGAGAGTAGTGAGCGTGAAGAGGAAAAGGTTGTTCCCTCTGCAGTGTGTCATTAGGCAGCATGGTATTTTAATCAGAGAAAGTCAGTTGTTTCAGTATGGTCACACTTACTTACCTAATTATTGGTTTTCATTTGGAAAAGAGCCAACTCAAGAAACCATACTTCAGTTTTTTGGTGTATTTATATTTTTGCTTTTGTTCATCAGTCCCTTGGTATAAGTGTGTCAGTACTCAGTGAAATGGGATAAAAGAGGTAGTGAGGGCATGTGGCAGAGGGAACGAAACGCCTGAATATGTCTCACTGGGCTATGAGTGTTTGGAGAAGGTCTTACTGACTTCTGTATTTCTAACCCTGATGCCAAGTCTGAAGCATAGAACACCACTCAACAAATATTTTATTGTTTTGCATTCACATGTTTTGAGATTTGTCCCAGAGGACATGAGGGGTAACCCTTAGGACATCTGTGGAGAATATTTTGATTCCAACATGTATAATTAAAATAGGCTATAGAAATAATTTTTCCATTTTTAATTTTCTGATAGAAAATTAGGGTACTACGGAAAATCTGATTATAAGTATACAGCCACTAAGTAATAATGGACAATTTTTAATGGCAGAGATGTTTTCATGTTACATTCCGTAACATTCAGTGTAGATGAACTTTCCATAGCGTGTCCTCATCCATCATAAGCACCATGGAAAAATCTCTAAGTTCAGAAAAATACAGAAAGACCAAAGATGTGCACTAACACCATATACATTAGACATTCTAGCAAGTGCGGTGCCGCTGACCAACAGCAGCAGTGATGGAAATGAAGACTGAGGTCACTGAGCCAACAAAAATACCTTTTAATATGTATGAGTTCTGATGATACTAAACAAATCGGTAACACGTCCTTGGAAAAAGACGAGACCAGCATGTACTCTGGGGCCGCCACTGAGGTTCTGAGACTGAGATTTTTGTTAAGGCATGGATGCCAGCAAAGGTTTGTGAGCTCTTTTATTCATTGTTAATGTTGATGGTGAATGTGGAACTAATATCTAAAAAGTGGCCAACAAAACCTCCACGAAGATGCCCTTTCTTTTATACAGAGTTAGTGTGATTTTTTAAATATATCTCATGTACTCTTCCATATTCTATGTGAATATAAGAGAAAATGAATGAAAATATAGATAACTTTAATGCCATTAAAGTTACATATAGTTTTAGGCTGGAATGGTGATTATATACTTTGATCGAACCTTTTTAGAATACTTATGACAAAGGTTATAAAATCATCTTCAATGCTTCTGAAACACCATTGCTTAAAGCACTGTATTCTGCCTTGCCACCAACTCATCAGAATACCAGTATTGATACTGAAAAGGGAGTCAGACAAATACTCAGCTTCCAAGGTGAGGCATTGTGGAACATTGAATTTAACTCAGTGTTATAATCTGTCAAAGTAGACTCTGATGCACCAATGAAGCTCTGTATGATAAAAGGGTGCTTAGGGGCCAGGCAGAAGGCTGAGTGGAATAAGCACTTCCCTGGCAAGCACAAGGGCCTGAGCTCAATCCCCGGTTTAAAAAAAAAAAAAAGTTTGCTTGCTCACTGGGATGAAGTTTCACAAAAAGTTACCTGCTACAGAGGTGTAGTTGGTGGTAGAAATAGAAATGCATTTTAATTTTAAAGGTGCTAGTTCTAGTGAACATCATCCTGAAATATCGAGACTGTGCTTGTGCTGAACCCACACACTAGAAGGTTTACTAGTGTAAAACAGAAGACGGATTCCCCTCCACAATGAAAATATGGTCTTGAAGTCTTGAGATGTGGTCACGCTGTCATAATGTGCCACAAAATCTCTTGCACACATCTCCAACCAGTCCTGCTAATTCACATTTGATACATGATATAACACTGTATCTTGAGGGATTTTTTGGTTGACATTTGTCTAGAGATTTATTAGCGCTTCCCCAGAAAATTCCAAAAGCTAGCTAAGGATACCAATGCATAAAAACTGCTTCAGAAGAAAAGGAACATTTTTATGTAACACTGCATTTTACATTTGTGACAAATTTTAATTGTTCATTCTTCTAATTCAGAATATTATAAGGTGGCAACAGAAACCAAATTCAAGTAGTGAGTTTTGAGACCTTCAAAACAATTTTAATATGATTTTTCAATTAAAAAAGTATAATTTTACTTGATATCAAAACAAAACTGCCCACATTAATGGGTCTATTTACTATTTCAGTACATGCATCCACTGCATAATGTTTAACCATAGTAAGCTTCTCACACATTTCCATCTACTTCATGAGGAAGTAGAAACCTCATGCCATAAACATCTGAAGTCCTATTTGTGGATACTGCACAGAAAAAGTGTACTGATGAGTTGGCTATTTAATAGCCATAAGATCAGCTTGCACACTGCCTTTGGAGCTGTTCTCTGGGGTCAGACCTCTGCTCTGTGGATTTGGAGGCAACAGAGGTCTGTACTAGAAATGCTGTGGTGGCAAACAGGAAACGTTTGTCTCTAAGGATTTGTGATCTGACACCTGTCAAAAACACTAAATTCTTTTCCTAAGAATAAAATGGGGCTAAATTGACCTCTTGTCTTAGAGGTTCTGGAGGGGGTGACAAGAGTAAAAATGTAGAGCTGCTCCAGTGAATAGCTTAAGACATCTTGCAGCATACTGCTGAGTGCAGAGCCCTGGAGGACGCTGCATTACTTTTTCTGATATTAAATGATCCCAAGAGCTGAGAGTCTTCAAAGGTCATTTTTTTGGTCGAGTGTCAACATCTCTTTTAAAACAGTGTTTACATGTACTGTATGAATAAGGAGCTATTGTCCAATAGAGACACTAAGAACAAAACAACAAAACAATACATTCATTAGCTAAAAGTGAACAAAGAAACAAGAAAGTTTTAGTTACGATGAGGGTGATGCCTTAACAGCTCAAACACTCATCTGTTCTTACAGTGTACTACCAATGAACTCCTATCTGTGATTAGTTATTCTTGTAGAAACAATGAGAAATAATACAGTTTGAAGCAATAAAGAGTTTGTAGTAAGCTCACATTAGGGAGGAAATAGAAATTAAAGAACCATGCAAGGAAATGTGAAACTCCTCCTGTAATCAGGGCTATGAAGGTGTGGTAACCAGATCTTGCATATCATATGCAGTGGGACATTCACTGCATCAGGAAGGTCAAGGGAGACATCTGTAAGGGATTAAGGATGGAGGACGAGGTTCAGCTTCACAATGTGGTAAGGAAGGCAAAGAATTGAGAAGTATCACTGCAGATAGTGCTGGCATTTGTACTTAAAGCTTATGTGAGTTTAAGGTAAAGAAATTTAACCAGGAGTCAAAATATTTAGAATTTATATCATAAACCAGTTACTGTGATGTTTTGAAGATATCACACATGTATATTTTTACTAATGCTTGAGATGACAGAATTTATATGAAAATTGAAAATAAGGTTTAGTAAATACTTGTGACCTTGATCAAGTATTTGATTTCAACTTGTGAATTTGCTTGGGCAAAGTGGTAGATAGCAAAGAAGTATATATAGATTTTCACGCTTGGAACTTTAAAATACAAGATGCTAAAACAGAACTTACACAGGATGAAATGTGTGAAACTTTTATATGAAATTGAATATAATGTTATGATTTTTCAAAAGACATCTAGATACAGTGAAAATTACAAAGTTTGATATTGTCTTTCTTTTAAAAAATCTTTTATAAATTTATAGGGTCTCATTGGGCCACTCGGACTCCTAGTGGTCCTCCTGTTTCAGTCTCAGCAGCACTGGGTTTACAGGTGTGTGAAACCACACCCAGTTTCAGTGGCCAGACACAGTGCGCTGGGGGCAGGGCTGGCACCGCATGTGGTACTGGGGATTGAACCGAGGTCGCTGAGCTTGCTAGGTAGGCGCCTAGATGATCAAACTCTCTCCCCAGCCTGATAGTGTCTTTCAAAGTAGTTTGAAAACCCTAATCATTTGTACAAATGAAGGACAAAAATAAAAATTAAAGGGATAACTCTGAAGGATACTGAACTCTTCCTTCTTTTTGTGTTAGTTTTATACAGTAAAATACCCTCCCACACAGTTGCCCAAGTTATGATCAAAAGGATAATTTTCCTGACTCTTATTTTTTCATTCTATTAGTCATGGAATCCTTTCAGTCTCTCTTAGTAACTCTGAATTTCATCAAACGTCATCATCACTACTTCGAGTCTCTTGGTTCGACTTCTCTTCATTTCATACTTGCGTTCCTACTCCTTCAGTTTATTGTTTTTTCTCAAATCCACTTTCCACGTGGTGGCTGCTATACTGCTTGTAAATGATACTCTAATACAGCTGTGTCCAACTCACAACCCATGGGTCGCATGCTGCCCTGAACAGCTAGAAAAGAGGCCGCGCAAGACTGTAAACTGTTAACGTTATTGTGTGATGGTTAGCGATATTTTTTACCACTCAATTACACAGTATGCAGCACAGGCTCGAGGTGACAAGGGAATGGCCGGGGTGGGTGCGCTGGCAAAAGCTAACTCTGCTTCCTGCTCCTGCACACAGTCAATGAAAGGGAAAACTCCATCGGTTGTTACATGCAAGTTATTTAAACGTGATGATACCTCTAGTAGGATTTCCATTTACGTGCAAATGTTTATGCTTGTTAAGATACAAATTTACTGTTATTAGGCAGGCATGGAAATTTTCTTAATTATTAAACTGGGCTTGTGTTATTTCACAAAAAAACTTTAACAAGCTAAATATGAAAAGTAAAGGAAGTTTTGATACATTTACATATTAATTTTGTTATATATTTTATATACAACTCAGGAAAATTCCCCTTCCACCCAGGCAAACTGGAAGGTTGGACTTGCATGCTCTAGTTTTAATTACTGGCTACACCAGAAGGTGTCTTTCAGTGACTCCTTCTACAGAACACAGTTCCAGTTCTCCAGGGAGCCATAACTTAACTTTCCTTACATTTTCTAATTTGTTGCTATGCTACTTGGTGGGGAGAGAGAAAATGGAGAACTTATACCTGCTTTAATCTGTCCAGAGTTATATGAGGTATCACTGCTCACACTTTTCAGGAAGGAAACTATATGAGCTCTTTCATGTCTAGGTCGCCGTGTTCACCACACATTTCATTTTACTGGCCCCACAGCTATTCTCCATTTTGTATTATAGAAACCTCTAAGTGAAATGAAATAGTTTTCTGAAAACATTATTATTTTCTAGCTCAAAACCAAATAATTCACAATGAGATATCCCTTTTCAGGAAGTAGAACATATATACCACAATGATCAGTGAATTTTCTCACTATAAGTAAGCAGTCTAATACAATATTACAACACTTCTAGTAAGCTACATTGTGATGAGTTTAAAAAGGAGCTTAGTTTAGTGAAGTGTTTAATAGAAGGAGTAAAATACTTTGATCATTTCAATGGAAATAATCTTGTCAATAGGATGACAAAGATATTTAAAATCTGTTGAAAACAATGTCACCTTTTTGGTGGTCACTTTATCTTGGCTACGGTGAATAATGTTGCAATGAACATGTGAATTCTGAAAGTCTTTTCAACATACTGATCTCATTTTCTGTGCAATAAACACATTAGTGGAATTCACAGATTATGTGATCGTTCTTTTTCTGTTTTTCTTTTTGTTTTTTCCCATAATTTTATTGAGAAACAAATAGCAATGAGACAGTTTCAAATCAAAT
>NDGM010988191.1:0-13551 GCA_002564305.1 Octomys mimax | reverse complement strand
CAGGTCAGGGCCATGGCGCTCGGTGAAGACAGCGCGCGTCGACCCGTCGGGCGCTCGCGAGCCTGCACCGGGCCGCGGAAGTTCTCGGGCCTCTGCACAACAACCAAAAAAAAAACCCATGATAAAGATTTATTAGCTCCTTCTGTGAATAACTACAGAGAATAAGAAAAGTAAGTGTGAATATGTTAAAATTCTCTATAGACCAAAAGATACTATAAACAAATTATAATAGGTTAGAGACTAATTAAACATATACACAATAAATGTTCAAAATGTCTCCATTTAAAATACATAAATTATTACCAAAATAATAAGAAAAGAGTATTAGAGCAGGAGTAAGTGAACAAAGGATTTTTCAGAAAAAGAAGAAATTTGAATTGCTAAACAATTGTGTCCAAGTGGAAACACAAAGCCCTTTTGTCTTTGGGGCGTGCTCTTGAGATGGGTTTGAGTAAGCACACCCTGAGATTAGGCAGGAAAATCTTCCCCGCAGTATGCTTCCAAACAGCCAGCACATTGAAAACAATCCTAATATACATCAGAAAAGTGAATTTTGTATTGTGTTATAAATGATAAACCCTAAAATGCTATACAACAAATAAAAATGCCTAACAATACAAGTGTAAGAGCATAATTTGGAAGAATACATATATTATGAGGTCATTTAAGTGAAACGCAATAAGACAATAATATATACTACGGATCGCAAGCATAAAAACATGCGAACCACATAACTGAATATGTGGGGAATGCAAATTAATATATCCACTAAGGAAATCAGTAAGCAGATTCTGCATAAAAATGAAAGTAAAATTAACCAGCTCTACCACTCCTCGTAGATTTCAAGGGAATGGAAGAAAACTTTATGCGAACACCCGGATATCCACATTCGCTGCAGCACAGTTTACAATAGCGAAGCAACGGAAGAAGCTTAGCTTCACTTCAACTGATGGACAGATAAAGATAAGGTGGTGCATCCACCCAGTAGAGTATTACTCAGCCCTAAGGAAGAATGTGGGAAAATGCTTGTTCCCCTTCCCAATGAAGCATTGTCTTCCTATTTCATAATATCTAATATTCATTCTGGTCCTTACTTACTCTTTTTGTTTCTCATGCTAGAGAAACGATGCTATATTTTACACACGTGTGTTCCATTGATTTCACCCGAGAGTATCTAGGTCTTTGGTTTCAAGATCCATCTATTTACCTGTAAATGTCTTAGTTACTTTTCTCTCATTGCTGGGACAAAATACCCGACACCTCAAATTGAGGAAGGAACGGTTTATTTACCTCACAGGTAGTGGAGGTTTCAGTCCACACTCAGCTGGTCCCAAGGCAGATAGCACGTGGCAGAGGGCACCACTTTGTGGTGGTGGAAGACAAAGAACAAAGAAAGGAGCAGTGGCAACAATGGCTACAGACAGCAAGTCTGTCTCCCGTATGTTTCATTCAGGCTAGCTCCCCAGGTCAGATGGAGCACTTGCACCCATATTCCCAGCAGCGCTTACACCCATAATCCCAGGACTGGATCATGAATTAATCACAAACTTTAAAAGTCTGTCCCATAATTGCATGAGGATCTGGGGGACAGCTAGACACAAATCATAACATGTCTCAAGTATATTCTTTACATCTGAGTAGTACAGCATGATACAGAAAACCCTCCATCTTCTTTATTCATTCATCTGATGATGGACATTTGGGCTATTTCCAAGAATTTGCTATTACCAACTGTACTGCCATTAACATGGGTGTGTATACATTGCTATGGTATGATGTTTTTAATTCTTTTGGGAAGACACAAGCAGAATACCTGAGTCAGGCTACACCTCTAGTCCTAGGTTTTTAAGGACTCTCCACACTGATTTCCATGGTGGTTACACTGGTCTGCATTCCCACTAACAGTGGGGCAGGATTCCTTTTAGCCCGTAGTCCTTCCAGCATCTGTTGTTGGTTGATTTTTTTGATGCTATCCATTCTTCTGGCCTAAAATGGTATCTCAGTGTTGTTTTACTTTGCATTTCTAGAATGACCAGTGATTGCGAGCATGTCTTCCTATTATTTGCTTGCTGCTTACACTTCTTCCCGAGGAGGGCCTATTCATTTCAGATGCCCATTTCTGGATGAGGTCTTTAGACTGGGAGACGTGTAATACTGATTTTTTGAGTTCTATATGTATTTTAGATATTAGTCCTCTGTCTGAGAAAGAGTTGGCTAAAGTTTTCTGCACTCTGTGGGATATCTCTTCTCTGTTGATGATTTATTTTGCTATGAAACCTTTTTAATAGGATGAGATCTCAGTTGTTGATTCTTTGTACTATTTTCCTTGGGGTCTAGGATTTGTTCGTGAAGTCTTTTCCTACACCTAATTTTTCAAAGTTCTACTTATTCTATCTTCTAGCAGATTTAGTGCTTCTGTGTTAATATTTAGATTTTGGGCCATTTTAATTTTAGTTTAGTGTGTGATGAGCATAGATCCTGTAGAAATCCAGAAGAGAGCCAATGCCTACATTGCGAACCTTTATTCTAATAAGATGGAAAACGTAGACGAAATGGGCAGATTCCTAGATACATATGAGTTACCAAAGATGAGTCAAGAGAAATACAAAATTCTGAATAGCATCAGCCAATGAAATTGAAGGTATAATTACAATATAAATATAAAACTCACAAAGCCCCATCCTGATGGACTCACTGCTGAATTCTACAAGGAATTTAGAGAAGCTCTAACACCATACTGCTCAAACTCATTAATGAAATTGAAAAAAAGAAATACCCACAATTTTGTTCCTGGAAGCAAGCTTTATCTTGATAGCAAAACCAGAGAAGCACCCTGGATATAAAGAAAGATAGCTACAGGCCAGTCTCCCTAGTAAACATAGATACCAAAATCCTCAGCAAGATACTGACAAATGGAGTACAGCCAATCATCAAGAAGATTCTACAGCATGACCAAGCAGACCTCAGCCCAAAGAAGCAGGGATGGTTCAACATATGCAGATCAATAGATGTAATACACCACAACAGAGCCAAGGACAAAAACCTATGTAATCATCGTAAAGTGTTCGATAAAGTCTGAGTGTAATTTCTTTCAGTTGATAAGGTTGAGTCCGTCTTGTCCCATTCAGATTCTATCACGAAAGAGAGTAGCCGCAAACAGGAATGCTTTCACCCAACCCTGGAGGTCACTTGGCAGGGCACAGTGCAGACTTGGACTCAGGTCTGCCCCTTGGGACAACTGTCTGATCACACCAATGTCATGGGGTGTTCGGGCCAGAGTTCCTTGGGGGCCTCTTCTGTAAGAAAGCTCCTCCCATTCCCAAGGGCTGAGTCCAGATCTCATCACTTTCCTGATGCCTCACCTCCTTCCCTACAACTGGGGGGAAGATTGCAGCCTAAGCACTTGCGGAGACAGAGACCTTCCTCAGCGACAGTGTAATAGTCACAGAAGACAGCTGCTCCTCATGCTCTGACAGCCAGCACAATGCCCTGTGGTCATCACTGCACATTGTCAGCAGTGAGAAGGACACGGAGCCCCAGCCTGGCTCTGCTCTGCCTGCATGGTTTTAGATCCCTTTGGACTTGGGTCACACTTGCTGGTGACTCAGAGTCTCCTGCATCCCTGATACAGCGGGAGGCGGGGCTCTCTGGCAGCAGAAAGCAGCCCTAGGGGTTGTGGGCTCCAACCACATTCGGGGGAGAGAGTGGGAGGCCTCAGGAGGGGCCTGGCTCCGTCCCACAGCAGTGGGCTGAAGCTCAGCTGTCAGCAGAAGGAAAAAGCTGTGGTGGCTGCAGAAAATGCCGTGGAGCTGTGGGTGCGGGACTCGGGAGAGCTGCAGCAGTGACACATGGCCGGCCCGTGGACACATTCTCCAGAGTGAGAGCCAGGGACACAGTACACTGCCCTCACCCAGAGGCAGGGGCACAAAGAGAAGCCCCTGGTGCCCCACACACTAGACGTAGGTGGGCTGGGTGCCAGTTTTCCTTCCAATACAAGGCAGACAGGGGGCATTCAGGGAGCTTAAGTATTACAGAGGAGTGGGCCTTTAGTCCTATTTTCTTTGGAGTTCCTACAGTGACACAGCTTCTGGGCTAGTTCAGGGCTCACAGTTCTAAGAGACATTCAGAAAATCCACATGGCTCACAGACAGGGCTGCTGATTCTACCCAGTCCTGGGGTGTGGGACACCACAGTCTCAGAGTGGGGCTCATATATTTGCTTGGGCTCTACAACTTGGGACCTACATGCAGGGAGAGATGAGGCCCGTTGCCACCCAGTAGGTACAGAAGGCCACCACATGCATTAACACATCAGGTGTGCTGCACATTTTTCTTTTAATACGTTAATCCAACCCAAATCCATCACGGCCACCCCTACCCATCCTTGACATTTTAAGACTTGCTTCAGAGCTGGAAGAGGAAGAAGAACCTGTGTGCCCAGGCTAACAAGCTTGCAGTCTGCTTGGAGGGAAAGACAGGGAAGTCTATTTAAAAAGAAGTCAGAGTTGTATATTACGCTCTCTGGAAGAAAATTGTAAGTAGTGAATGCAGCTACCCAGACAACTTAATCCTACTCTGTAAATTTCTCTTTTGTTTGGTATTTGAAATCCATCTTACAATATAAATGTTGTTCAGCACCTTGTGCCTTTTATGTGACTAGGTTTAAAAAATTTAATACCAATGGGAGGAGAGATAAGTGGTAGCCAAAGAGTAGAGGCACTGCATTGTGTAGTCGTGCCTTGATGTCCTGTTACTGCTGCTAATTTAAAGAGTTTATTAAAAAATAAAGAGCCTATTATATCCTTGCTCCCCACCCATGAGGATTTTTAACACTGCCATCAGCGCGGTGAGCCATGAGCAGGGCAGGTGACGCGTGTCCACTGGTGCTGTTAGCAGTGTAGTGCGGGCTCAGACAACCTGCTTAGGAAATCCAAGAATGTGAACAGAAGACACGGCTGAGCGTTTGGCTTCCTGTGTGCCTTCTGACGTGGGTGTTTTGTTTACTTGGAGCTCTTCAGTGCTTGTGAATCGTATATGAGACTAAAAGCTTTGTGAAGGGAGTATTCTCAGAAATTGGTGAAAACTAAAAAAATGGGAATATCATCACTAGTGAAGAGAGGTCCCTGACACCTGCAAATAGCAGCCTGCGAAGTGTGGTCCAGAAAAGCGAGAGTGAGTGCCCTGAAGGATCCTGCCTGGGGCAGGGCTCCGGAAGTAAGCAGCCCGCGCAGTTGGTAGGAGCGTTGACTTTTAGCATATTGGACACGGAACTGTATCAGTTATGCCCAAGCTGCTCTTCTTTTCATACCTGAGACTGCCAGGTAAAGGGAAGTAAGTCACTGGTGAGCTCATTGAGCAGACACGTAAAGCAACGGTGGGGTATCTGGCCCTACTCCAGTGACAGGCGGCTGGGTGAAGAAGCCTTAGAAGAGGCCAGGTCATAAGAAAATTGTGGTATTCACACAGTGGGATCCTACTCTGCCATGAAGGATGCATCTGAGTCTTTGGTAGGAAATTGGGTGCACTAAGGACCACAATGTAAGAGAAGTGAGTCAGGTCAGGCTGGGGTTACAGCGTGGCAAGCTCAAGCTCCTAAGTTTGATTCCTGGTACAGACAGAAAGAGAGAGGGGAGAGAGGGAGAGAGAGAGAGGGGGGGGGAGAGAGAGAGAGAGGAATCAGATACACAAGCTCATTTGTTGCAGTTCTCTTCCATGAGAAACCCAAGGTATGAATCAAGAGGAAAATACAAGGTAAATAGTGAGAAGCAGGGAGACAGTCTCTTGCATCTGAAGGGGACCAAGAGGAGGGGGCAATGCAGGGAGCGGGGGAGGGCGTGATAAGGGGCGCAGGTGTGAGGTGGGCACTCCCCGGCCCCCCAGGAGGAGCGCAGCCTTTGTGCATTGCTGACACGGACTCTTACACATGTGGAGACCCCAGAGCTGAGCCCCGGTTGTTCTCCAGGGCACCTTGGGGAGCAGTCATCTGCACCACGCATGGTTCTGTTTCCAGCACTTCTGTCACCTCTTGCCAGCCCTGGTCTGAGCACAGTGAAATAGGAAATTGCAGAAATAAACAATCCACGTACCTGAATGTGCACACACCCTGGGTCACACCCCGAGACCCCACAGTGTCCCAGGGTGTCCCACCTACACTCCGTGCCCGCAGGGATGCTCTATCCCTGGCTCCCCCACCTACCCATGTGGCTGGGTGATGACACCCTGGGGAAGGGCACAAGTGCTTCTGTCCCCAGCCCCAGGGATGAGTATGAGGCCGGTGATTGGGGATGCCAGAGAGGACCTGCACAGTGCTTCCTTTGAGTGAAAAGGTGGGACTTCTCAACTTAAAACAGAAAATCCTATTCTGAGGTTGCTAAGATCTACAGCAAGAACAAGTCTTCCATTGCGCAAGAAGCACTTAATTACAATGGAAAAGACATGAAATCCATGCGTGCACCTCAGGAGAAAAACAGCAGATGCGGTGCTTCTACTCTTATTGCTGGGGGAGGGGCAAAGTTTGAAACTACATGGTCCTAGAGGAAACAAGCATATTGGCCAAAGACCGGTAGGAGGATCAAGTCCTCAATGTAAGTGCATGTAAATGAGGCTGTCAGGTCAAGCAGGGTCAACACAGGTCAGCCTGGGGCTTGGAGCCTCCCAGGTGTGACTGTCCCAGACAGCTATGTGACTGGGTAGATGGAGAGCTGAAAGAGGCCACCATGCACAATATGTGCTTGAATAGATATGCAATTCTGCCAACAGCCCGTGTGTCGATTTGGTGTCTTAAAATTGCAGTGGTGGATGAATTTGATCAATGGAGATCTTATGGACATTATGGACATGTACAGAAATACTCACATATAGTATATCCAAGACTGAGGATCGTGGCTAAAGGAAGGGAAGGGGACAGAGGCATCCTGGAGGGAAATCAGTGAGAGGCAAAAGTGTGTAGCCAGGAGGTCGAGGGAAGGAGGAGGGTCTGCGCAAAGCCCTGGTGTTCGCTCTCACCAGCCAAGGATGTAGAGCTACTCTCTATTAATAATGAACATTTTAAAGGAAAAGAAATCCCAGTTTCCCCTAAGTAACTTATTCTACAAATGTGAGCAGGCAGCGAGAATTCTTATTAAGCCTGGTGGATGAATTACATTCTGGAGCTTGGTTTTGTGCCTCCCTAAGAATCACATGCGCATGCATAAGCAGACAGCATGGACAATCTACAGTCTATTACTAAAGGGTGATAAAATAGAGGTATAAAACGGGAAATCCTACGTGCTGTTTTAAAGGAATGAATATTTCAGTAAAAATGATCAGATAAGTTCACTTATGCAAAGGAACTAAAAGTCACACATAGCACATCTGCAGAAAGATCTTTCAAAGCGTTTAAAAAATATCCAATGTCATTGTTCTATTTCATTTTTAGGCTTCTATAACACCTCAAATGTGAGCTATTTTATTTTTCATACATCAGAAGGAGATGAGAATGTGCTTCAGGGAATTTGATCCAATTAGTATTACATTGCTGACCTTTAGCAGAATATATCAAATGAATTCAAGAGTAGGATGGAAATAGACTGGCATGCATAGCATATATTCTAAGGGTTCAGAAGTGTCAGACATTTAACTTGGTAATTACAAGCAAGATTTTATAATCTGAATGGTTCGTAGCTGTAGGGAATCATTTCCACAAACTATTCTTTTGGGAGAGACGCAGGGAAATGAAGCTGAACCATGGAACAAAATTACCAGTGTGCATGTGGTAAACTCCTTCTGCATGAATTATTGTAATAAAAGCTGATGCCCCCCACTGTTTCTAGAAGCAGTTATATAAAATACAGGAGTAAATGGTAGCCAAGTTGCTCAGCTTGTGTTATTGCACAAGTTGTGGAATTATTTTATTAATCTTCGCATAGGGCATTATCTTCATAGTCATTAAAAGTGGTATAGTATAATTTGGAGTGTTTTTTAAATGAACTTTTAAGTGTGGAGGTAAACAGAAATTATGACGTTAGTATTAAGCCAAATCAGGGCCAGGCTCGGCAGTCTAAGCGCCTGCTTGGCAAGCGCAAGATCCGGGTTCGGTTGCTGATACCACGTTGAGTCCCCAACCCGCAACCCGGGTGTGCTGTGTCTGCGCCGAAATCCAGCGCAATGTCACGCACCTGTAATCCCCGCGCTGGGAGGCTGCATCAGGAGGAGCTCTATGAGTCTGAACATCACGGCGAGACCCTGTACCAAAAAAAATAATAATCCAAATTGAGCCACATGAAATTTCTGCTCTATTTTTCTCAAGGCCAAGTGGTTTTGAACCGCTTCTCACTGATGCCCTGGAACTAGGCTCGGGCGGGCAGTATGGAACGAAGCGCACGGAGTGGGGCAGACTTGGGTGGAGGAGCGCGGCAGTTGCCTCGCCTGCATTCGGTGGGCTTTTCATTGCGGAGATAGTCCTTGCCGGTGCAGAAGCCTTTCAGTTCAATGCAGTTCTGTTTGTTGATTCCTGATGTCTCCTCTCCCCCAGGGCGGTTCGGGCTGTCTTCGCCTGCGCCAAGGTGAAGTTTCCCCGCGTGTTTCACTCCATCTGTTGCGAGGTTTCTGGCCTTATACTGAGGACTTTTAGAATATTTAAAGAGCTCAAAAATTTTCCACCAAACAAAAGCCTAACTAATGAATGCACAAATTTTAACAGAGAACTCTCAAAAGAAGAAATACAAAAGGCAGATAAGTATATGAAAAGATATTCAAGATTTTTAGCTATTAGACATGCAAATGAAAACTACATTGCATTTCCATCTCAGCTGGTCAGAACGGCCATCACAAGGAGTTAAAAATGTAATGAACTCTGGCAAGGATTAAGGAGAATAAAGAACTCTCTTGCACTGTTGGCACATGGGGAACTCCTACATTGTTATGGGGATGACAAGCCACCATGGAAATCAACACGGAGACTTCTCAAACAAAGAAATTTGGTATACAAATTGTTCCAGGTGTACTACTTTTGGTGTATTCCTTGCCTTAGTTGGTTTTGTTGTCTCAGCAATAAAATACTTGATGCCCAAAATTAAAGGAGAAAAGGGTTATTGGCTCGCAGCATGTGGAGATTTCAGCCCATTATTGGCCAAGGCAGGATGGCATGGCAGAGGGCACAGCGGAGGACAACAGTTCATGGTGCTCACAAAGTGCAAAGCGAGAGGGGGGACTTCACATCGCTGCCCGAGGGAGCAAAGCATCGCAAGGCAGAGACAGTGCTGCATCCCGTATGCGGGCTGTCACCCCAAGGGGGAGCACACTCACGCCTGTGACCACGGGCAGAACGGTGCCATGCCAGCCAGTGCACTGATACACTAATCATACCCTGTTAATCACAGTGTCACACATTCTAGGTCCAGCTGCTGCTGAAGAAGCCCTCTGAGGGCATGAGGCTTGCAGGTGGGGACTAGCAAGACACATCCCTTTCATTCCTCAGAGAGTTGTGGTTGGCACACTACAGAGGCATCTGCACACCCATGCTTATTGCAGTGTGATTCACAACAGTCAGGCTGTGGAAACAACCCAGGTGCATGCCAACTGGTGAATGGGGAACAAAATGCAGTTTATGTACACAGTGGAAGGTTATTCAGCCAGAGGGAATAAAGCCATGTAATTCACAAGAAAACAGATGGAACAGAAGACCACAATAAGAGTTAATATAAAAACAAAGGAGAGAGGGCAGTAGACCAGAATGCAGCCTTCTGGGAACAGGGGTCTGGGGTATTTGTACAAGGGTAAATGGATAGGAGTGATAGGAACGAAAATAATCGCAGAATGTCACCCACATGCACCAACATGATGTCACAAATCTCAACTTTCTGGACTACTAATATGCACCAAAAGGACAATTACTTTGTATACAAAAGATGTAGCACTTAATGCAGGTGGACCTCAGTGTACATAGTACGTGTGTGGCCCACCTGGAGAATGGTTTATGTATATAGGTGGTAGCTGGACATCTCCAAGTGAATGGTACTACCCAGGGCCCATCCTAGCACCAGGTGAGATGTCCACATTTATCTCTTGGCCCATGTAAGAAAGTGTACCTACAGTGTCCTGGCATCACTCACAGTGGGACTCAAGGAAATCCTGAGTTCAGTGAGCTAACCCAGGGAGAGGCGGGGTGGCCAGCACGGGGTGTGTCTACACTTCTCAGAATATTTTCCCACAACCAGGAACAAGCTTGCCCCAAGTCTGCACCCACGCCCTTCTCTTCTGCTCAGCCTTGCCTGAAACCCATTGGTGAGCATCATCAGTTCTCTCAGAACTACTCTGAGAGAAGAGCTCCCTTGTGGGAACCAAACTCAGGTCACGAGGCTTTGGAGTGACTTCAGTGGGGTGGCTGTCCAGCTCTACAATTTGACAGTGTGGGACTTCTCCTTCCCGGCATCCACATATCGCACCTGTCCCTACTCCTCTGCTCAAGGGCTTCCTTGGCAAACTTTCCTGTCTTCTTGCACCATCAGCTTTTCCTCTCACATCGCCAAAAACACCAACTGTAGCCTTTCTTGTCTTCAAAACAAGCAAGCAATTTCCCTTGACACCACAGTTCCTTCCTGCAGCACTCTTACGTGCTGTCCTCCACTGCGACCCTTCCTCCCACAGTCCTTGCTTTGTGGGCTCCATTTCTTTAACTGAGTTGTCTCTTGAACTCATTCCAGCTTTTTAATCCATAATTCTTTTATCCACAAAACCTGCTGTTGTTGAGCTCCAGTCACTTCCATAGCAATAAATCCCATTTCCAGACTTCATCTTTCTTGAATTTTTTTCAAAACTCCTTGTTTTCCTATTTGTTCTTAAACATCCTGTGTCTGGCATCTGCAGTAACACTCTCATTTCCTTCTTGCTTTCTGCCTGGGTCCACCTCAGCTTTCCCACACAGAGCTTGGTTCTCAGCTTTCTTCTGTCCTCTCCTTAGACTCACTTTCCTTTTGGCTCAGGGTTTTATTATCATGCATGCATTCAGTATTCCCAAGTTTGTATCCTTTTCTTTAATTTTTGCCTAGTTTATTTATTTGCATTTCCAAAGTACTGTATGTTATCTCTTTTAGGATATAAACTCAATATCCTAGAGCAGCAATTTAACACATGATCCTAATAAACTCTCTTTTTAAATCGAAAGCAATGGTAGGTGGTGCTAAGTGTCCCCCTCGTGTCACATGGCAATGTGTGGAGAGAGTTCTGCGTGCCACAGCAAGGGGTGTATGCTCCCAGGGTCCACAGTTCTCAAGATGGTCTCCCACAGCCAGGAGCGACCTTGCCCTGAATCTGTACCTGCGCCCTTCTCTTCTCTTTCAGCGCTGCCTGAAGCCCATTGGTGAGGGTATGTGTCTCTGGCCTTCCCACGGCGCTCACCAGCCCTGGCCACCCCGCCTCTCCCCAGGTTAGCTCACCTCGCTCCAGCTGCTGTCCCCATTTGTGGCAGCACAAAGGACTGCTCTGCAGACAGAGTTCCTCACAGGCATCTTATCTACAGCCTTCTTTCACTGTAGGCCATCTGTATGTGTTTTCAAATCATCTGTCTCTGTTAAAATATAAGCTCCACCTGGGCAGTGGCTGCTTTGTGCAGCATTTGTGCTCGGACCTTGGAGAATCACAAGGGTGCAAAAGGAAGACTGTGTGGTGCTGCGAGCAGGAGGAGCGTCTCTGGGAACAGGTTGATGGAAAAGTGAAGGCAGATTGGAGATGGAGATGACAGCTCTTATGGTCATAATTGAATTATTACTGTGCTCCTTCAAGAATCTTAGGGCAAAAACCTGTAACTGCCATCACAGCCTTGGTAAAATGAATTCTCTAAACTGCATTATGTCTAGGGCAGGGCAGAGATGTCTAGGGCTTGGAAAGTGAGTTCTAAGCTTGCTTTCTAAGTTCTCTTTCCTCCGGACATAAGCCTGCTGTTGTTTTCTTTTATAGATGCGTGGTGTGTGCGTGTGTGCGTGCGCGCGCACGTGTGTGCGCGCGCGTGCGCACGTGCATGTGTGTGTGCTCGTGCGCGCGCGTGTGTGTGTTCAGGTGGAAGTAACTAACCCCATGAGAAGCGAGACTGCTATCGGAAGCTTTGCCAGTGAGGAGGGTCTCTGTGCTCAGATCTCGCAATGCTACAATAATTTCTGTGGCCAAAATACACACAGAAGCCCTGACGGTGACACTAGCTGCGGTTTTAGAAGCACTTTTTTTTTTTAAATTGAAGATTGTTTGGGCCAGCAAGAATTTTTGTAATACTGCTGGGGGATATTACCATGAATAGTGGACACTTTGGAGGGCAACTGCTAGCTGTCCCAACTAGTGCAGGTCAAGAGATGGTACCCTCCTGGGCCTGCAGAGAAATGGGCCTCGCGACAGAACTGTCAGGAGGAGACGGACAGCGGCGAAGATAACGTGACCGGTTTCCCGGCGCTGCCGAGGGCTGCGCTGAGCACCGGTCTGCGCCCGTCTGCGCCGGGCGTCCTGCGACTCTTGGGCTCCACGCGGCCGGTGGTGCCCGGGCAGAGGTTGACGCCTGAGACGGCCCCATGCTCGGTTCCACAGCAGAGCGCAGGGCAGAGCCTGCCCCTCCGGAGGGACCGACTCATCTTGCCCGTGCTCTGACCCTCAGAGACCTTAGGCTCTGAAGGACTTTCCCTGGTTAAAAAAAATATGACCAAGACTGTTATTGAATTGCTTTCCTCATTAACATAGCAGATAGCCATACGCTGCTTGAGTTCATTAAATATAAACTGTAGTATAATTCACTTCATATGATCGCTGATTAGATTTTAAAATGATTTAATTTAGTTACCTGAGTCACTTTAAGAATCAAGACCTATAAGTGATTTTTATAAAATTTTATATATACTCAAATTTATATATGGCTTGCATAAAATCATATATATACATATATATGTATATATATAAACTTGTACGTATATACCTTATTCTAATATATTATATGTATATAGTGAGAACTTTAAAAAATTAAATTTTATTTATTTGTTTGGTAAAGGGTCTCTTTATGCAGTTTGGACTGGTAGTGATTCTCCTGTCTCAGCCTCCCCAGCACTGGGATTACAGGTGTGTGCCAGCACACCGGGTTTTGGTAGCCAGCTCAGATTGGCAGGGGGGGCGGGTGGAGGCCCGCATTACATGTGGTACAGGAGATCAGATTGGGGTCCTTGTGCTGGCCACGTAGGCACTTAGACCCCTGAGCTATCTTCCTAGCCCTATAGTGATAAAATTAAAATGCATAAAATTAAATACATAAAAACATATAAAGAAATGTTGTCTATTGAAAATATAGGATCAGAACCAGTCCTAGCCCAGGCCGGGTGAGTATGTGGGACAGCTTCCAGGTACCCTGGGCCAGCGGGACCTACAACTGGTCCCAGCCCAGGCGCAGTGTGGGTGAGACCCTCTTCCACCCCCTTGGGACATCCCCCACCACTCCGCAGCACCTCCCCCACCCCGCCCGCCCAGTAGGAATTTCTGCTGAGTTCCAGGAACCCCCAGACCAAGTCCTAGCCCAGGCCCAGTGAGTGTGTGGGAGAGCTTCTGG
>NDGM010988169.1:0-10067 GCA_002564305.1 Octomys mimax | reverse complement strand
TGGGCTACAAAGTGAGCTCAAGGCCAGCCTGAACTGCATAGCAAGACCTTGTCTCAAAAAGACGAAACAATAAACAATAAACAAAACAAAACAAAAGCCCCCACCAAAAACAAAACAAACAAATAAAAAACCAAAAAACTGGTGTTAGTGTTTCCCCTCAATCCAGCTATTTCCCTGCTGGTTATCTTCCCAGAAGAAATAAAATCATCTTACCACAGCGATACGTTTGCACCCATCTTTATAGCTGCACAATTCGTAGTATCTAAATCCTGGAAACAACTCAAATGCCCATAAGGTAAGGAATAGATAAAAAACATGTAGTTTTATACAATGAAGTACTACTCAGAAGTAAAAAATGATAAGCTTGAAACTTATTATGTAAGTGGATGCAACTTGCCCATATTAATTTGTGAAATAAATCAAACTTACATGTGTAAACATCATACTGTCTCCCTGGAATAAGAAACTGAAAGAATAAATAAGCTTTAAAATATTCAATAGAAATTGTGAAATGGGAAGCAATTGTTTAAAAGGAAAAAGGAAGTAGAATGAGGAAATGGGGAAAGGAAGGAAGGGAAAAAACAAAAATGCCAGTTAGAGGGCTGGCGAGATAGCTCCACAGACTAAGTGCATGCTTAGGCAAGTGCAGGGGCTGGGATTCGATTCATGGGGACACTACATGCTCTTCTGGCCCTGACCCAGGCACACTGAGCTGGAGACTGAATCTGGGCATTGTGACACACACCTGTAATCCCAGCACTGGGGAGGCTGAAAACAGGATTACTGTGAGCTGTATGGTGAGACACTGTACAAAAATAAAAAATTAAAAAATGCCAGCTAGTTTTGCTATTAGTGTCTCCAAGTTCAGAGAAAAGGAATTTTTGCACTAATATTCATTGGAGAATTTTTTATGCCTATATCTTATACTCTGAGTAATTACTTTAAAGAGAATAATAATGTTATAACTTGTTATTTTCCTACCACCTTGTTATGAAATTTTGTTTTTTCGTAAAATAAGAATTTTAAAAAATTTAAAGAATTAGAAAAGAAGAAATAGTTTGAAATCTTGCTTTGAGCTAAGAATTTTGAAAATAGTCTTTATCCAGAACAAGAAAATTAGTGTGAGGAACTGAAATCTAAGTCAATAGGAGATTTCTTTAAAAAAATCAATAGTAATATATTTAATGCTATTGGACTTCATTAAATATGTATTGGTTATTTTTTATTCTCAGCTAAAAATCATTCTAAGTGCATTCTGCATGCAAATGAGTATTTAGAGCTAACAAGCAGGCTTAGAGTCTGATTTCATTAGTGCCTTGTCCTGACTATGTAGCATTTACTCAAGCTCAGACTTCAGGAATGAAAGTTCAGTGAGGGCTATGTGGAACTAGCCTAGCGTGGCTCTTGGCATACTGTGTGCGTGTGCATGCATGTGTGTGTGCGTGTGTGTGTGTGTGTGTGTGTGTGTGTGTATCTGTGTATCTGTGTGTTTTCCTGGGGATTACACTCAGAGCCTTTGCACTGAGTTTTACTCTCAGGATGGATGGATGGATGGATAGATGGACTGATTGATTTGGCACAGGGTCTAGCTATACAACTTGGACCATAACAATCTTCCTATTTTAGCCTTACCAGTGCTGGAATTCCAGGCATGCACCACCACATCTGGTTTTGGTGGCCAGCAGGGCGTCTGGGGCTGGCACAGCATGTGGTACCAAAGATCAAACCCAAGTCCTTGTGCTTGCCAGGCAGGTACTTAGACTGCCAAGTTATCTCCCCAGCCCACCGTCAGGAATTTTTTTTTTTTTCTTTACTTTAAGACAGGATCTTGCTAAATTGCCCAGGACAGGCTTGAACTTCAATTTTCCTGACTCAGCCTCCCAGGGAATGTTGGGATCCTAGGTGTGAGAAGCACAGTTTTTGATGATGTATGTTTCTGCAGGCTGTCTAGTCATATATTCTTCTATTGCCATTGGAAACTGAGAATGTGCATTGATCGAGGAGTGTGTTAAGCTGTAGAAAACAGCAGCACTTGGATACTCATTCTGAGACATGCAAGACTGTCAGAGATGAAATGCAGCTTACAGTTCTATAGGCAGCCCAATTCGGCTTCCTTACAGTCTGTAACTGTCTTTCAGTTTGGCTTTCAGGAGAAAGAGAACAGCCCAGAACCATGTGAGTTGAGGAAGAGATGATTTTCTGATTTCAAATTGAGGCCAACTAAAGAATGCACATAGAAAACTACGGGATTATATCTCATCTTTGAAATCTCTGCTAAGGGAATAATTCTAAATGAGTCATAAATATATGTCTAGAAGATTATTGATCTGAAGTAAAAAAAGGATGCTAAGTTCAAATTGTTCATCCCCACTGGTGTATTTACAGAAGTCTGGGTTCTGACACAAAAATGTGATCATATGAAATTTTTTAAAGAGAGTATACAATAGTATCAAAACAGAAAAATTACAAGTGACACAGAATTTCACTTCACAAACTAATATGAATTTCGCAGTATATGTTATAATCATAGCGTTGTCTTCCAACCAGTTATTCATATTATCAGATATGTACATGCAAAATGGGAAGAAAGAAAAAAACAAAAGAAATATATAAGAAATTAAGATGAGAAAAAGGACAAACATCACATGAGTTTTGATTGGAAAATATCTTTCTCTTCTGGGGACTCCTAATAGCTCTGACTCCTAGGCAAAAATGGGGCCTTTGGCCATGAAAATCTCGGAGATTTCAATATAGACCTTGAGATTTAGAGTAATCAACATGGGGCCAAATTCTTTGCATGCCACTTCCAGGCTCTCTACCTTTCCACATCTGTGAAATAGGTGCATAAAATGGGTGTACATATCCTCCTATGTCCGATGACCAATATAAGTTGCCTACAAATAGGATGTAATAGAAAAAGTGGCAGTTCCTTCTCATATTTAAAGACCAAAATCAAAATGAGTATTATTGTTTATTGTACCCTTCAGATTCCATTTTTCTCTTTCTGGTTCTCACACTAAGGAGACAATACAATGGTTGCACATGTGGGTCTGATTTATTTTACTTGAGTGAATATTGTCTAGTGGCATCCATTTACTGACAAAAGACTCCAAATTTATCCTACTTTACAGCTGAATACCACTGGTGAAAGGAACTGAACTTATTCAAAAACAGTTAGTGAGTTGAGAAGGACAAGAGAGGGAGTGGGGGAAAGAGATTTATCTATATATAAAAACAGAACGGTTTGGACAACTGTACTGTGCATTTGTGATGGTCTATGGAAAGAAGCAGTTAATGCTTTAATTTGTTTCATCTCCTTTTTTCAATTGTTTCTCCCATTTGCCTTCCTAATTGCTTATACATTTCTTTCTTTTTCCAATTTTACTTGCATATATCTGTTAATATGAATAACTAGTTGGAAGACAACACTATGTGTTACAACAAACACTGTGGAATTTGTATTAGTTTGTTAAGTGAAATTCTGTATCACTTGTAATTTTTTCTCTTTGAAGTCTACTTTGTACTCTCTTTAAAAAATAAAAAAGTGAGCATTATTTATCATCTCTGTGTCATTCTTCTTAATTTAGAAGGATGAGTTAATTTGGCTTGGTGGGGGTTGTAGGAGTCCCAGGTATGACAAGATAGAAAGGGATGATATTTTGCAAGCACATGGTGAAGTGCTGGGGCTTTTATACGTGTGAAGGTAAATATGAACACCATCCTTCAAGAAGAAAGATCAGACTAGCTTAAACATAGAAGGCAGAGGAGCATTCTCCACATGTGTCTGACAGCTGCAATAATATGTACTTACGGAGACAGATTCATAATCCTGAAGCCAACAACCAGTGGAGAGCATTAGCTCTGGGAGTCTGCTGAGAAATACAGGAAATTTTAGCAACCATTACACTGCCTCAGTGAGAATGCTCAAAGACTAGTATTAGAGTTAAAATATCATTTTTTTAAATTCACTGTTAGTAACCAATTAATCTGCAACAAATTATTCCAAACCCAGAGTTTAAAAACAGAAACATTTAGTATCTCATAGCTTTTATGGTTCAGAGATGAAGAAATGGCTTCGCTGACTCAGAGTCTGGCCCAGGGTCTCTCATAATGTTGAAGGCCAAGCTCTTGGCAGGGTTGCAGTTATCTCCAAACTTCCCCAGGAAGGACCCACTTCCAAGCTCACTCACATGCTTGCTGGAAGGCTTCAGTTCTACTGTGTTGGCTGCTCCAGTATCTCACACCATAGCAACTGGCCTTTATCTCCCAGGGCTATTCAGGACATGGCAGCTGGCCCCGCTCAAGTGATTCAAAAGAAAAAGAGACGAAAAGAGTGCACCCAGCACAGAACCTACAATCATTTTATAGCTTAACATTGGAAGTGACATCCCATCATTTGTAGCCTATTCTCCTCCCCAGAAGTGAGTCACTAAGTGCAGTTTTACAGTTAAGGGGAGAGGAATTTACCTCTACCTTTTAAGGGAAATGGGATCAAAAAAGACACAAAAAGTTTTGAAAATGACCAGTGCACTGAAAGGAAAAAAAACCAAAGAAACAGTAGGCCATTTGCTGGTCATGCTATGAAGGATCTGAGAGACAATAAATTCTGAGCAGACTCTGTGATAACTATTCTGAATAAGAAATTAGTGAGGTTAGTGAGAACACTGTGCTCAGAGAATGTATTTCCATTTCTGCATGCACACAGGGTTTATTCTTCCAACCTTCCTTATAGGCACCTGTCACTAACAAATTGAGTTCCAGCAATTAAAATATGTACAAAAGAGACATCAAACCTTACAAGAGAAGCTCCATAACGTGTCTTCCATATCCCCCTTTCTTTTTTAACTGAATAAGATACTAACTTATCTTACTGTCTTCTGGAGAAGACTTAAGGATATAAGTATCCTAAGTATCTTTGTGGTAGAGGCAAAAAAAGGAGTCCTGGCCCCCAAACTAGCAGATGGAAGTTTGCCTGAGGAGCAGCATCTCATTTGAGTCAACATGAGTAAGAATGTTGTTGTTTAAATCATTGTTTATAGTAAAAACTACAATATCTTATTCTAGATTGAATCTTTCAAGAGAAGTGATTAAAAAGTTTATTTGTTATCATTCAACTACTACAATAAAATGCATGAAATAACTTGTAGAGTAAAGGTACATTTTGGCTCACTTGTTTGGAGCTTCTAGTCTGTGAGCAATCTGACACATTGCTTTGGGCCAGTGGTAAAGCAGGAAATCATGGTGGGAGAATGTGATGGAGGAAAGCCCTCACCTCATGGCCTGAAAGCAAAGAAAGAAAGAGAAAGGGGTTGTCCTCCCACAAACATCTTCCAGGTCACATGCTCCAAAGACATAAATACATCGCATAAGGCTTTTTTCTGTCTCCTCCAGAAAATTCCATCACTTGCCAATATTGCCATCCTGGAGACCAAATGTTTCACACATTGGCCTTTGCAAGACAGCCACCATTTAAACTATAGAAAGACATTCAATATCCAAACAGTAATAGATTAAATAATGTGAAGTCTATAGGATGCTCTAAATATGAATTAATAGAATTATAGTCACCTAAAGACTTTTAAATAAATTCAATAATAAGCTTGTGATAGTAATTTAATAACTGTATCCAATGACTAAAAAGTAGTTCTGGTTTCTCTGATTCCTGGAATGCCCTCTGGGTAGTCCAGTAATTTTTGCTTCCACACTAATTATGATATGGCATAATTACTATTTAAAAATTTTAGAAGATAAAATTACTAGTAAGTTGTGAAATCTGCTCAACATTGAGAAATACCAGCTAACAAACTGAATATTGTAATAGGTAACAGTACAGTTTTTGGAGTTAAACAAAATTGATATCTAGATCTTCTACTATTTAAAATTCATGTAAACTTATGTTTCCTACTCAATTTTTTGAGTATTAGTTTCATAATCTATAAATATGTTATTAGGATAACAATTATATCATTTTACTTAAGACTAGAATGTAGACTTAGATAATACACATATAAGCTACAGAGGAACTATACTTAAAATACTTGTTTAAAATATATAGCCACCATTCTTGTCATTGTTGCAATATTATTTTGAGGCTAGAAATCCTGGACAGCTTACAGTTGATTATTTTTTGAGAAAAGAGAAATAGACTATGGGTAGATCGAACTAAAGACTACAATGAATAAGAGTGAAAAAGGCCTTTAATTAAAGGTCTGGCAATAATCTCCAATAGGTCCTATGAGAAGATTTTACTACAATAAGGGAACCTTAAACTATTAGAAACAATAATGATAAACATTTTACAGAGTCAGGAATCAGTTTTCAGTCATAAACTAAGACATTTCTGCCACTTACTTTGTCTTCTGGAAGCAGCTGCGATCCTACACAGGGGAGCTTTGGTGATATAGATGAGGAAGTTGAAGGTCACACGGATCATCTGGTGGGGCTGACATGTCTGCTCCCTAGAAGATTGACAGGTAGGTCCAGTGTGCTTGCAGTGGCACCTATGGGTATGTGGCATGCAGGAGCCACACTCCCAGGAGACAGGGCTCCATCCTCACTCACAGACAAAGAAATCAAGACAACTCTTAAAGTTTTATTTGAAGGATGTATTATTTATTAATCAGCAATAGTCCTCCACTCTACCAACTGAGCTATGGAAGGCCCCGCTTGGAAGGATGTATTATCAATACAAGAAAAAAAGTAGGATGGGGAAATGGCTACAGACGGATAGTTGCCCCCTAAAACAAAAACAAATTAAAGGGGCCACATCCAAGTGATAAAAGCTACGGTGTACAATGAATAACCATTATGGCTTCGAATGCACTAAATATCATACTTTCAAAATTCGAAAGGCAAAGCCTTGAGAAATTACACAGTTCTCAAGAAAGGAACTAATTAGGCCTCTCTCAGCAAATAATAGATCAAAATAAGATACTGCACACAACATAAAACTAAAACTAGGATCAACACTACCACACCATTAAGAAATTCCAAAGATCCTCCATAATTCTTGAGTCAAGGAGGAAATCAAGGAAAGAGTCAACACCCACATAAGAAAGTAATAATAAAATAGCAGATTCTAAGTGTTGGAATGAAAGAAAAGCTCCGGAAAATTCATGGTATTGAATACTGTTTGCATTACTAAACAACAATACTAAAATAATTGGTTAAGTATGAAGCTCAAGAAGTAGAGAAGAAGTATCAAAAAAAAAGAATATAAAGTTAAAAGAAAATATCAATCAGAAGCCAGGCTGGGTGGTGAGTGCCGGTAACTGCAGCGCTCTGGGAAGTTGAGGCAGTCTAGGCAACCGAACAACTTAATAAGTCTAGGTGTCAAAATAGAAAGACTTTAAAAAGGTGTGGAAAACCTAGGATTCAGTCTCTCATACAGAAAAAAAAAGAATAAATGAAGTAGATCTTACAATAGATAAAGCATTAGGTAATTAAAGCACAAATTCAGAAGATGAGAAATTGCGAAATAAGATTGGAGAGCTATAACCATAGCGAAGAATCTCTAATTACTACTTCGCCAAACTTTTCACACATAATATGAAAACCTATTTAAAACAGATATCTTTCTAGGAAGCTGTAAATTGCCAAAACTATCCTCAGAAGAGATAAAACATTTCAAGCAACTAATATCCATAAAAAAAATTCAGGAAAATGTAAAAGAATTATCCCTTAGGCTGAGGCTATAACTCAGTGGTAGAGGGCTTGCCTATCAGGTTCAAGGCCCTGGTGGCTCTCGCTTTCACTCTCGCTCTCGTCTCTGTGGCTCTTGCTCTCTGTGGCTTGCTCTCTGTTTCTGTGGCTCTCTCTGTTTCTATTTCTCTCTCTCTCTCCCTCCCCTAGTTCTCTCTCTCCCTCCCTCCCCCTAGCTCTCTCTCTCTCCCCCCCCCAGCTCTTTCTCTCTGTCTCTCTCTCTCCCCCTCTCTCTCCCCCCCTCACTGTAATAGTTGACACACTGTGAGGCTGCTCTCCCTGCTTCTTGGTTCTTGTTGCTTTTGCTGTCTTCTACCACCTTGAATTGTTGCCCCTGTGCCACCGCCCTGCCTTGGAGCCAGCTGATTATGAGCTGAAACTTCCACAAATTGGGAGCTAAATAAACCATTCCTTCCATAAATTTTGGTGCTGGGTATTTTGTCCCAGAAATAAGAGAAGAGTAATCAGAACACACATGCACGCATGCCCAAGTATTTTGACAAATGAATTAAGCTATACTTAAAAAACCTTAAAACTGTTATTTGAACCCGGGCTGTCCACAGTGACTGCACAGCAGCAGGGCGGCTGAGTATCAGTGGGGAGGGAAGGCATTGAGCAACGCTGAGATTCCGACATCACTACAAACTTCCTAAAGAAAGACTCAGGTTCACAGACTCCTAGGGGATTCTCCTCATGGTACACTTTGCCAGAGTTAGTTTATACCAGGGCCCAACAAACTATCATCCTTAGGCCACATCCAAACTACTTCTTTTTCATGAATAAAATTTTGTTGGTACATGGCTCCACTCATGTGTTTCCACATTATTTATGGTTGCTTTTTCAGTATACCAGCAGGGCTGAGTCACTGGAAGAGAGACTAGGTAGCCCACAATTCCTCAAATATTTACTATCTGGCTCTTTAAAGCATAAGTTTACTCACTTTGATTTATACTGCATAGAACGTAGAAAAAAGTAAGAAAATCTTCCATTTCTTTTTGAGACCAAGCTCAATGCTGATTATAAAAATTAGCAATTAGGTCAAAAAATCTTCTGACTTAGTAAAGATTTCACAGTCACACGTTCAAAGTGCAACCATTTATGAATATCAATGCAAAAATGGAAGTCAATATGATCAACCAAAATATAATTCCCAAGTACTGAGAAATACTTTACAAAAGTTCAGTGTCTTTTTTTAAAAACTACTAATAAAATGAGAATGAATGAAAATACTACCTTAACATTAAAATTCATGTATTTAACCATATCTGGGCTCAGCTTTGATGGTGGTTTGTATTTAAAAAATTAGGTCCACACTTATAGACCATATTGCAATCTTAAGAAATAAAACAAAATCAACTTTTAAAAAAGGTAAGCTCTAAGGTAACTCAGCAAGATACATATAGAAGTTATCTGTTGCTCCTTCCCAAAATATCCTCATATTTGATATTAGTAGCTGCAGAAGATTTTAACCCGCAGCATTTGCCATCCTTGAATTTAGCAGCTGCTGTAGAGTGAATGTGTGTACCTGGGATTCCCATGTTGAAACCGAAACCCTAGTGTTTTACAGGTGAGCTATTTGGGAAATGATTAAGTTAATGCCGAAGCTTTGTGAATAGAATTAACATCTTGTAAAAGAAGCTTCAGAGTGTTGCTCTGGTGCTCCTACTGCAAGAAGACAGAGTGACAAGGGCCGTCTGTGACCCAGAAAGCAGGCCCTCACCTCGCATTATATCTGATTTCCTACCTCCAAGTCTCTACACTGTGAGAAGTAATTTTCATCAGGTATAAGGCACCCAGTTGAAGCTAATATGTCTCTACAAACTAAATAGACCAAGAAGCTTAGAATAACAAATGTGTATTGTCTCCCATAGTTCCTGGCTCCAGGAGCAGCTTGGCTGGGAGGCTCTGACTCAGGAACCCTTGTGAGGCTGCAGCCCAGATGGTGGCCATCTCCGCAGGCATCTCAGGGTTGACAAGAGCTGGAGGACATTCATCTGAGATGGTGCGCTCACATGTCTGGTGGCAGCGTGCCTCAGTTCTCCCAGGCTGTTGGCCACATGGACCTTTCCCTGGGGTCACTCGAGTTTTCTTACAACTCAGCAGCTAACTTATTCCAGAACAAGTAATTAAAAAGGAAGCATAAGCAAACAGGAAGCCACAGTGCCTTGCACGACCTGGTGTGTGAGATGGCTTGCCATCACGCAGTGAGACACTATGTTGAGCTCACACTCAAGGGAAGAAGAACTGAGTTCCAAGTACTGAAGAGCTAAGCTCCAAGTCTGAAGAGAGAATTTTTAAAAATTAATTTTATTGAGAAACAAATAGCAATGAGACAGTTTCAAAACAGGTTCATAGGACAGTTACAA